>JBBPFD010000088.1:26173-94421 GCA_038363315.1 Mugilogobius chulae
AGATGGAAATCAAATAAAACAGAATTAACTCTTGTGTCTGTTAAAGCTTTTATCCACTTTTTATTGTATTGTTTTTTTGCTTAAACCTGTTGGTCCTCTTGTGTGTGTTGGTTTGAGTTCTGTGTCCAGACTTGTAAAAGGTGAAAATGCTCCTACAACGTGATTCGCCTTGCAGTTTCTTTTCTCCTCCAGCCCTCATCGTTCCAAACTCTTGGGAAGCGATTTCTATTTTGGCAGAAGCAGTTTGTAGTTTTCTCTGTGACTTCCCATTAGAAACACTTTTAAGACTCTTAAAGAACAACAGCACAGACTCGTCCCTCTGCTGCCCCCTGCTGCCTCACACTCTCCACTACCAGGGTTAAGTTGTGTTTGGTTCAGACGGATCAAAGGAAAAAACACACTAAATACAGACTGGATGATGATGATGATTTGTTTCTGTCACATTTACACAAACACGTGCTCCCAAAGTGCTTCACACAGTTAACTCCTCCTCCTCCTCCCTCAGTGACATCAGCAGCTCAGCAGAGGCGCTCTAACCTCCACCACCTCCGAGCGTCTCTGAGGCTGCAGGTTGTGTTTGGTGGAGAAGCCGAAGTGCAGGAGGAAACTCACCCAGACACAGGAGGAACATGTAACTCAGACCCAGGTGGAGTGGGCTGTCGAGGCCCAGCCCAGGACCTTGTACTGTGAGGCCAGCGCCCAGGACCCCTCTGTTACTGTGAGGCCAGCGCCCAGGACCTTGTTACTGTGAGGCCAGCGTCCAGGACCTCGTTACTGTGAGTCCAGCGTGCTAACCACTCTGCCACCGAGCAGACAGAGCTGAAGCCAAGTCAGAGCCACTTCTGGACCAAAGAAAATATTATTAGTATTGATCTCTCCCTTAAAGATCAATATAATTAGACCTCCTGCTCATTTTGAGCTCACCACATTACTGATCACTTTTTTGATTACTTCAGAAAGCAGAACTGTTGGGTGCCTGATTTATCAATTTAATCTGTAATTGTTTAAAATAGTAAATGAAAAGATTTTATAATTAACCAAACAAACCCCAACAAACTGGACTGGAGCCAAAAGTGTAACTTAAAATCCTCCTGCACTTTGAGTCAAAAATGAAAGTGAAAGTAAAAAAACATCTGAGATCTGGAGCAGGTTTGAGTTTTACAGAAAAATAAAAACAGATGTTTGTTTTAAATAATAAAAAGACTTTTATTATTAACATAATTATTATAAATTAGTTTATATCTTCACATTAATTACACTTTCAACAGTTTCCAGACAAACTTTAAAAACAGAATGTTCTCAGAGAAAGTCTGTCGTTCTGAGGCGTTTTAGCGACATCTGCTGGACACAACGGCAATGCAAGAGGTCAGAGGTCACAGGTCGCCGCAGATGTGTCGGTTAAAAGTTTGAGAAGAAAATACTCTGAGTGAAGTGAGTGAGCTCCAGGTCTGAACAAGTTTATTCACATTAAATATTGTGTTGAGTTCATATTTCACTCACATCAAACACTAAACACTTTTACAAATAAACCTTATTCTATTTTATTAACAGACGTTTTTTAATCTCATATGAAATGATCTAAACTTACACCTGACACACACGTTTAACTGTTTCTGAGTTTAAACTGTGAGAATAGTCCAGATAAAGACTAGTGTCACTGAGTCTGACTCTACAGAATAAACACTATTTATCCTCAATGAGAAGGTTCTAAAGAATGACTTTATATTTGTTATGAGTCACCTTCAGAAAGTTCCACGCTGCAGCTTTAACAGACGACTCACGTTAGCAGCTTTAAGTGTGTTTTTCTCAGTTTAAATACATTTGATAGATTAATGTTCATCATAAATATGAATACAAATATCAGGCACTGATGACGTCACAAAGCGTATTAAGTATATTTTAATTTAACAGTTTTCTGACCTTGTAGTTGTGACTTTAACAAACTGAATGTTCCAGTGTGTTTCTGTCTTAAATATAAAAGTCTGGTTCATTGAATGTATTAGATAAAACAAGTGTGATGTCTGTGAACACTGGTACAGAGAGAGCAGCTTCAAAACAAAAATCAGATTATTTCAAACTGTAAACCACGCAAAAATACTTTTTGCAATCCGTGGTAATAACTTTATTACTGTTGCTCAACTGTTATATTTTTATCTTCACCTTACCAGAACCTTTTCTAACCTTACCCATCCTAAACTTTATCAATTTACCTGTAATAATGTGACTCCCGTTAATCAGGTTGGAGCTCATGAGATCTGCTGCTGTTCGCTTTACTGTAAAAGTCGTTTGTATTTATTAAGCCGATGTTAAATCTGTATTTCATTGAACAAAAGTGGATCTTTCTGGTGCAGAAGTGTAGCTCTGATTTGAACAACAGCAAATCTCTAAATGTAGTCACTTTAGTCATGATCTTAAATGATACAAATGTTTTAACTGACTTTGTCCCACAGCATTAGTGTCAGTCTTTTTTCTTGTTGCACTTTATTACATTTAACGCTAATATATCAGATAGTTTTTAGTCAAAGAATGAAGAAATCTGTGTTAGAGTAATCAGCACATTGAACTTATTTATTTCCTGATGCTGCTTTTGAACTGTCAACTGTTTCATAATAAATTCATGATTAACATGTAAAGTTGAATTTCTCCAGCTGCTTTAAACACAATAAGTGACATTAATAGTTTGGATTAAAGGACAGTTTAATAAGTTGCACTGTTGAATAAAAACATTACTATGAATGGATCAAAATTATAAAAAATGCTGACACGTTTTAGTAACAAACCTCAGATTTTATTTTACAGTAACTTTAGGAAATCTAGATTCAGACTTCAAATCATAAAAACCTTGGACTGTGAGAAATTAAAATCAACATCCCTGGAACAATTATTTTGGAAAGTTTGGAAATCTTAACAAAGCTCCAAACCTGATTTTTAGAATGAGGTAACCTGGAGAAACTAAAGTTCTTGTACATTTCAGACTTACATTTACTGTGCTTTGTGTTTTTGGGATTAAAGTTATTGAGCCAATGATGAAAACTATGCACTGTTTTTTTAACAAAGGTGCACCACGATATTCACAAGGCTTTATAATATATTTCATGCAAACATAAAGGAAACATTTGACTATTTCAGATGACCGAGCATCAGAAGATCAGATTTATGTGATCTAAACTCACAAAAAATCAGATTCAGACAAATGTATTAATCCCGAGTTAGTTTGAGAAGAAAAAAAAAGCTGCAAACATAAAACACGGCAATTCTGAACAAAGAGGAACTTTGAGGTTGTTACAGCAGTTCAGTATAAAACATTCTACTTAGTTCCTTTAAAAGACGAAAAGAAGTAGGAATAACAGATTTAAGATCCATGTTTGTTTTTGCAGAAGGGACGGCAAAGCGACGCCTGATGAAACAGAAAACTCTTTAAAATGAGCTTCTCTGAGTTAAGAATCTCATTGGCTTTTTGTCAAATCAGACCTTTACAGAAAGATTTAAAGTCTCTCTGCTGCTGCTGTGATCTTTGTATTGACAGGTAAAAACACAGAAAGGAGGAAAAGCAGGTTCTTACAACTAAAAAAGTTAGCTACCCCACCTTTAAAAGTCTAAAACAAAATTACTTTTTTCTCAGACCAATCTTACTGTGTATTGGACATTATTAATTTACGTGTTTGCACTGGATTTACTTTACTTTTTCTTGTAATAAGACAGTTGTAATAAGCTAGGTGCTCATTTACCTGACAGTTTCGGCGGCAGGACTTCCGCCTTCGTCACAGGTGAGTCTGGTGTTGTGACGTCTCTCTTATAGAATCTTCCCAGACGTGGCCAGTTTGACAGATTTGTCAGACTGACCACGTCTGCCCCCTGGTGGTCTCTGGAGAAGTGAGTCCCAGGTGTGAGCCAAAGAAAAAGCTCCTTCGTCTCTGTTGATGGTCTTTGTGCCTCGCTTCCTGATCTCAATAGCCTCTCGTATCCATCGTTTGTATTTGTGTTCTTCTGTTCCAATTATTTTTGCGTTGTCCCAGTCCATGATGTGGTTTTCCCTTTTACAATGGTCAGATATGGCGGATTTTAAGTTTTCTTGTGTAGCTTTTTCTTTCTCTGCTCTTGTTAAACGTCCTTGTGTTTCTTTTTCGCACTCTTTCTGGTGTTCCTTTCTTCTTATGTTGAATGTTCTGCCGGTCTCTCCAATGTAGGTTTATTGCATGTTTTGCACGGAATTTCGTAGATGACATTGCATTTATTTTCTGGCTGTATTTGTCTTTTGGGTGAACTAGCAGTTGTCTGAGTTTGATGTGGGGTTTTATTATTGCGTTGATGTTATGTTTACCGAGTGCTCTTTTCACCTGTTCTGTGACCCCCCGTATATATGGCAACGTGACTATGTCTCTGTGTTCTGTGTTTTTCTGTTTTTTCTGTTTGGTATTTTGTTTCTTTGATCTTTGTTTGTTTGTACCTGTTTTTTGCCCTTCTTTATGGCCATGTGGGATATTGGCATTGTTTGAGTGCATTGGTGATGTGTTTCTCTTCCAGGATTTTGTCTGCTTCGTCAGTGATGAGATTGATTAAACTAAGAAGAAGACAGAATGAATTTTCCAAATATGACTGGATTTACTTATATTTGTCAAAATAAAGTGTGTTTTTAACAAGTTTCCTTTTGTTACGACTATAAAACCATTTGAACACAGCACACTGGTAACTATCACTTCACAAGTGGAATTTACCATCTTTCCAGAGCAAATGAAGACTGCATACCGCGCAGTAAATCTCCTTATATTAACAATTGTATGCTTAGTTAGAACACTATGGAAAGAATGTTCTTAAACATAAAACGTGTTTTTTGTATTTTCTTTCTGGGCAGAGCCTCTTCATCTACTTGTGGTTTGACAGATGAGATGACAAGTGACATTTTAGAATAAAAAACACTTCCTCAGACTGAACAGAAGTATAAGGAGGAGCTTCCAAAACAACCTGGATAGACTGAGGTTTAAAAGTTACACCTAACAACCCCAAAAACAGACACAATGAATGCTGTGTATAAGCAAATGCTTTCAAAGGTTAATAGACCCGAGCCCCAGCAGGGCGTAGGGCCTATTGGTTCTGCAACTTGTTGTCAACGTTCTTGCTGATCATGATGGCTGGGTGACGGTGGAACCCCCATCGACTCCTCATTGATTTCCATGTATTTTAGCAGAAACAAGGAGAACTCATTCAGATTTTTAGCTGCATGCAACGACGGTTACTGAGCACGAGTGGGCATTTCTTTTTCCCGTGGGTCATATTCAAATGAGGACTGTTGGAGGGCCGGACCAGTCATTGGTGTAAATTATCAATATTGCAGCACATTTTTGTAAATCATAAGTTTTTAATCTACTATTTGGAGAATTTATTGTGCTAATATTACGACAACAAGCAAAGATATGCGCTTCATAGCCAAGCCAATGGAATAAAAGAAATATAAAAAGTAACACATTCTCACAAATGTGCTGGAGCCACATTGAAACAGGTAAATCTCAGGTGTCACGCTGAAAGAACAGAAAAACAGAGAAGAGGTCTAATGATTGTTGTAGAGATACAGAATGCTGCGCTGTCGTTAACTGAATGACCTCAACATGCATATACAGTATGTGTCTTTGTAGGATGAATCTCCTTGAAGCAGTAGAGGAGGCTGCAGTGTGACACCAGAGACTTGAACCCTGAAGTGAAGTCAGTCCCAGACATAAAAGAGAGACTAGAGTTATCTTCACAGTTCTACCTCATAATCTACAAGCTGTTATTCCCAATGCTGTTGTTATTCCTTAGTATTCCTAAACAAACCTGTGTAAGTAAATTATTTATGTTTGTTGCATCTTGTCCATGTCTATGTCGTTTATTGTTGCTGCAGTTGTAATAATAGACAATAACAGTTCTTAAGTCTTGTGGTCATTCACAAAGGTAGAGCAGCTGGAGAGTGGTTCATATTTTAAAATACAAATACTTAAATAAAATAATGGTCCGAGAAACTCAAGTACAATTAAAACTTAATTTAAAAGTAAAATTAAAACATTATTTGTTCTAAAAGTAACTTTCTGGACAAAAGAAATTTACAATTTGTAGTAAATGTAATGCAAAGGACAAAACAGGCACAAAAACATTTTCTAAGCAAACACATTTGAAATAATGTAAGATGAATAACTATTAAGTATTTCATATTTCTGACTGTTGATCACTCACAGTGGCAGGAGAATCCAAACCTTTACCTGAGTAAGAGAACTGTCTGTCATATATTACTAAAGTAAAGAAGGCTACAGAAATATAAGTGTCAGTGAAAGTATGTGCTGTGGTCATCTTTGGGAAGAGGAGAAGAGTAGGCTAATTTATCTGAGTCCATTTTTAAACATTTGTTTTTAGAGAACTATATTTGGACAGGTCACTGAAGACAAACGGGCGTTGTTTCGGTCGTTCAAATTCTGTAGCAACACAGTCACTAGACAGCCAATCAGAAAAAGCAAACAAAAAAAGATAGCCAATCAGAGGCCGCCATCAGCAGTTCCTGGTTCCTCCCCTATCCCTGAGTCTGAGACTACAAACATACCCGTGTCTATAAAGACGACCCAGCCAGTCTCTGTCTACTGCCAAAACACATCATGAAGATTGTTCAACGTGAACTCTCTGGGAGGCATTTTTGAACGCATTTTATTTAATCAAGTTAAACTTCAAGTCAAAACTACAGCCAGGTAAAGTAGACTAACTACTGCTCAGGACTGCTCACCCTCACCATGAGTCTCAGATGACTCCACAAGACGCTAAACTGACTAAACTGTTCTTTCTTTGGTTTATTGTTAGTATTTTCTGTTCACTTCACGCAGGTTTAACACCTGTCAAAGAAAAATATAGGGAGACCGGGGTAAGTTGTCACACTGGCTTTTTTCCAAACCAGGGGAAGCATCTCAAAATTCTGCACTCACCTAACTGAATTTTTTGAGTGCACATTTATTGTCTGCTTTACGGTGGGAGCCGGTGGAACTAAAGCAAAAACACATAAACCAGAATATTTGTTCTTACCAAACAGATTAAACAGTTAATTTCATATGATTTTAACTTTAAGATCATTGTTTCATATAATCATGAGAAATGTTAAACCAGCAAAGGTTTTTGTTGCACCAGACTTTTGTTTTTTGTAAATGTTTGGTTTTGTAAACTTTTTTCATTTATTCATTTAGCCTGTTTTCTGTTATTTTGTGACCTTTGTAAATAACTTGTTTATGAACCTATCAGAATTGTGTTATTTACAGGTGGAATTATAACAATTCAACATAAAACCACAAAGCTTCCCTGGTCATTTAGGCTAACTACAGTTCTTATTTACAGAGGACATCAGCCATGTTGATCAGAATTTGATGAACCATACAAAAAAGAAGATATGACTTACTGCACAGGGATATTTACTTCTCATTATATCGTGACCACAAAATCACTAGTGGTCCCAGGACCGCTCTATTTTTAGAAAATAGTATAAGACCACAGCATGTTCTACATTTATTTTCCACTAGATCTGATGGAGTTTTTGCAGAAATATTCAAAATGGTCTTATTAGGCCCGAGCCCCCAGCAGGGCGTAGGGCCTATTGGTTCTGCAACGATGATGCCTGGGCGAAGCCCAGGCATCCTCGTTGTCAACACTCTTGCTGATCATGATGGCTGGGCGAAGCCCAGCCATCATGATCAGCCACTACCACGCCCCCTGCGAGAGCTACAAATTAGCCCATGCCGAAGGCATGGGATGTGTATACTTACTTCTGCTAACATAAAAATAGTCAACAATGAGTGCATGGCCGAAGGTCATGCACTCATTGTTGACGAAAGCAGCGCGAAGCGCAAATACCCTAAAACTGAACTCCTGACATCAAGCCCTACTCAGTAATGCATGCCATAGGCATGCATTATCCTTGTATCTGCTAAAATACATGGAAATCAATGGAAGTCAATGGGGGGTCCGACTTCGAAAGTGACTGACGAGCGCGAAAGCGCTCGTCAGTCACTTTCCACCCCACGGGGACGTGCGCAAGGCCGACAGCTTTCCGAAAACGTATAATATGTTGTTGCCGTGGCAACGGCTATATTGTTTTGCTAAAATTTTTATTATTATTTTATTTTTATTTTCTTTCTTCTGCTTTTTGATCTTTAATTTGACCCCCTGAACACGCTCAAAAACTCACCAAACTATACCCAAAATTCAGAAGTGGCGAAAAATTTTGTTTTTTATAGGTTTCGTTTTCGCCTGGAACAAAATGGCGCGACAGCGCCATCTACAAAAGTCGATTTACATTGGGCCTATGGGAGTCGGTCGGACGCAAACTTTGCCGTACGCCCACGAAATTCGGTACACGCATTCTTCTAAGGAAGCCCAACATAAAAGCCAATCATGGCCACGCCCCCTGACGTACCGTTTTGGCCGCCATGTCGGATTAGAAGTGCCGCAGCGCTGAGTCAGCGTTTTCGCTCACGTCATACTTTTACGAACTCCTCCTAGGGCGTTTCGCCCACTGACCCCAAAATCGGTGTACATCAGCTACACAAGTGGGGCATCTTAAGTTATCCAAATTTCAATTTTACGTCACGTGGTTTAAGTGCGGCGCAGCCGCACATTTTAGCGAGCATTTTGGCGCAATATGAAAACTAATTTGCCTACCGTTTCCACATAGTTGGTCCGATTGGAATGGAATCAATTATGCGTTTGTTACATTTTATGCCCTTGACCCACTCGTTGTGAAAAAATTAGAATCGGCGCGATAGCGCCCCCTACACAATGAAAAACTGTTAACATGGGAGGTCAAAAATTTAGTTTTTCCGAAATGCATAAAATTTTACCCAAAATTACTTTGGGTCCTCTCGATCAAAAAGCCAATGGGAAGCATGTAGTTCTTTTATCCGCATCGCCGCTGGAAGGCGCGCAAGCGCCCATGTTATTCCAATGGCGTTTCAACATTTCCTTCACGTCGCATTTTGTCGAACTCCTCCTAGAGCGTTTTCCCCACAGGGCTCCAACTCGGTGCACATGAAGTTCACTAGTGGGAGAGCTTAAGTTATCCAAATCATTTGGATATGTCTTTCGGTTTCGGTGTGGCAAGGCCGCAAATTCTGCCCACATTCAGCCAAATGCGCGCAAATCCCCATGTTATCCAAATGAGCGTTTTTAACATTTTTGTTTCATCCATAACATTTTATTACTTTCACCAAACTTTCTGAAATTTGGCACAGTGACTCTTCATGACACCCCGAACAAAAAAGTCTATGGTCCGAACCTGTATTTTGCACGCTGTTGCCGTGACGACGCAGCGCGTAAGCGCTGCTCTTCTGGCCTACTCTGTATAATGACGAGGCTCATATGAAATAGTTATGTCTAATAACACACTGACTCAGGGCGCGTCAGCGCCATCCTTAGGTAGGAGCAGGTCCCAGTAGTTGGAAGCACGGCCCGCGAGGGCCGTTGGAATGCCGCTTGCGGCTTTAATTATTATTATTATTATTATATAAAATCATAAGGGCATGAGTGAGCTTTTTATTACATTTTCTTATTGTGATTTTCCAACTCTCTGTTTGTTGCAATACAAAGAAACAGCTTGAAAAGTCAAAGTACAACTAACTCCTTGTCATTTGGTCAACAATAAGCAGTGAAATTGTTTTTTCTGTAGTGTGAGATTTTGTGTAAAAGTCACTCTCATCCCTAGGAGACTAAATGTGGCTTTTTTAACATCCATAGAATTGTCATATTTTCATCTTTGTTCCTACTTTTAAAACTCAGATTCATAGAACTACTTCTTGACGCGTACATACCAAATATGTGTAATATTTCAATTATTTGTATCCATTTATTGTCCAGTAAACATACAAAACACCATTGTACAGCTGATGAAATGAAATGGCCAAGTCATCCAAGTTGGAATCTATTTTGCAGTGTTTATTTAGGTCTTCTCTTTTGTGTGGAATAATTTAATACTTTTGTCAACTTACTGGGAAAGAAAGGGTTAAAATATTAAAAACTACAAACATATTTGGTATGTACGTGTCAAGAAGTAGATCTATGAATCTGAGTTTTTAAAGTAGAAAAAAGATGACAATATGACAAATCTATGGATGTTTAAAAAAGGACACATTTAGGCCCTAGGGATGAGAGGGTGAGTTTATTGAAGGGTGAACTGAAGGAGTTAATGATCACCAAGTGACAATGTGGCATTATAAGGTTTTTTGTAATTTGTCCTATTTTTAGCAAATGTACAAATGCAGGATCCAAAAACTGCTATGTCTTAGAAAAAGCATAAGCTTATCAGTAAAATTATCGCAAAATCAATTAGACACATCTAATTGAAAATAGAGCGGTCCTCGGACCACTAGTGATTTTATAAGAACAATAAATATAACTGTGTAATAAGACCATTTTGAATATTTCTGCAAAAACTCCATCAGATCTAGTGGAAAATAAATGTAGAACATGCTGTGGTCTTATACTATTTTCTAAAAATAGAGCGGTCCTGGGACCACTAGTGATTTTGTGGTCACGATATAATGAGAAGTAAATATCCCTGTGCAGTAAGTCATATCTTCTTTTTTGTATGGTTCATCAAATTCTGATCAACATGGCTGATGTCCTCTGTAAATAAGTACTGTAGTTAGCCTAAATGAGCAGGGAAGCTTTGTGGTTTTATGTTGAATTGTTATAATTCCACCTGTAAATAACACAATTCTGATAGGTTCATAAACAAGTTATTTACAAAGGTCACAAAATAACAGAAAACAGGCTAAATGAATAAATGAAAAAAGTTTACAAAACCAAACATTTACAAAAAACAAAAGTCTGGTGCAACAAAAACCTTTGCTGGTTTAACATTTCTCATGATTATATGATAACAATGATCTTAAAGTTAAATCATATGAAATTAACTGTTTAATCTGTTTGGTAAGAACAAATATTCTGGTTTATGTGTTTTTGCTTTAGTTCCACCGGCTCCCACCGTAAAGCAGACAATAAATGTGCAGTGCACTCAAAAAATTCTAGTTAGGCTGCAGTGTTCTTTAGTCTTTCTCTGCTGTGAAAACTACGTTGTTTAAAGTGGGCAAACTATAGGTCTAACATAAAATACAGTATAATGTTAAGTTATTTAGTAAA
This sequence comes from Mugilogobius chulae, assembly GCA_038363315.1. NCBI lineage: Eukaryota > Metazoa > Chordata > Actinopteri > Gobiiformes > Gobiidae > Mugilogobius > Mugilogobius chulae. The sequence goes on from JBBPFD010000088.1 coordinate 37,310, forward strand.
AATCCTCCTTTTACACTTTAGGCTACATTATAGGCTTATACAAGCTCAAACTTGCTTTAGGCTACAAACACTATTTAGTCCAAATGTGCCACTATTTCAGTGGTTGCCTCTCATAACGGTCTTCGTGCCGGTGTTTCAGTTCTCCGTGGGATCCTGTCACGTTGTGATTTGTAAATACATTTGAGCGCACTCATCAGGCCACATTCTGCACCGATATACAAACCTAACTGTTGTCCATGTGATTCTGATTCGACCAGAACAGGATTAAAGTCTCAGTGCTGTATAATAAGTCATATGCTGATTCTGTACAATAAACGTTTTAATTTGCTCAAGAGACTTTGGCATTTTTAGTTAGTCACGGTCATTTTAGTCACACAAGTTAAAAGCAGAAAATAAAATGCCTGTGTGGGACTCGATCCGCCTCTCTAAAAACACTTCGCTCTAACCACTGGACATTCACTTCCACTCTGATTACTGTCCAGCACTTGTATTTGTCACAAACATAACCAGTCAGTCTGCCCCTCCTGATTGTGACAGTTCAGGACTAAAGACTGAAGTTATGTTTACAGCTCTGAAGCTTTTAAAGACAAAGAAAACAAATAAATAAATAAATAAATGTGTTTTTAGGAAAGAAATGAGGACAGGACCTATTTGTTGTGAGGCGAGGCTCTAACCACTGTGTCATGTTGGAGCTGTTCTTGTTTAGTTTAAGGAATTGTTTTTCAGTTAGTTTTAGCTAAAGTAAATGTTTTGTTGATTGTTCTTATTTTGTGTTGTTTGTTTATTGCTTAGCTTCTTTAGTTTAAGTGTTTCTAGTTGTTTATTGGTCACAGGGTTGATTTGCATAAACAGAGGAAGGTGGAAGGACACAGTGGACATGTGGGGTCCGTCCACAGCTGCTCAAAGACATTCCTCTGGTTTTGTTTTGTTTTTGTTGTGTAAGGTTTACTCTGGTAATGCCTCAGTGGACTTTTGATTTATTTGCTTTGGTTTAAGTTAAGTTAAGCTGATTTCTTTCATATTTTTGACAAATTGCCACAACAATACATAAGTAATGTCTTTGTTTCTGTTTTCCAGTTGAACATCACTATGACCTCTACAACAGAAGAACTGAGCCCACAGTGAGTGGATCTGTCTCACTTACACACTTGTGTGTTTTTAGGACGTTAAGAGACATTTAGGGCCTGTCCCCACGAAGCCAGTCTCAGGCGTTTCAGCACAAATATTTGTTCTAAACCAACATCGTCCACACGATGAAAACAAAGATTTCTGAAACCAGGTCTCAGGGTGAAAAGATTTCAAAACTCTGCTTTAGCGTCTCCGCAGTTACGCTGGATCCGAGTTTTTTTTTTCCCTGATGACATCACTGCCCCAGAGTCACGTCTCATCTTGTACTGACCTCTGACCTTTATATGATGTTCACGGTGAAAACCTGCGTCTCATTTCACCGTAAACCACAGAAAACAAAGAAAAACTAAAATAAATCCCTTACAATCTCCATTAAATCCGTATTGAAAAGATTCTGAAGCATAAATCCACTTCCTGTGTCTCTTCTGCAGGTTTTAGATTTATGTTGTTCATTCAGAATGTTGTGAAGTTTAAGAGTTTATCAAATCAAATCAAATCAAACTTTATTTATAAAGCGCTTTTCATACAAACATTATAACACAAAGTGCTTTACAGTGCATTAAAAACAACCTAACCCCCCACATACACACATACACACACGCACCCACTCATTATCATGTACATACCCCTCCACCCCACACCCCAGACCCCACACACACACAGACACAAATACAAAAATACATTTCCTACGTTTGCCTACATACATTGGGCCAGGTAGAAATGGACCAAAGAAAGCATCATCAGAGGAGCTGTCTGCACCAGGAGCAGAGTCACCTGCAGCCACAGGACACCAGCCCAGGCCCAGAGAAGAGATGAGGTCAAGACAAACCTCCAGAGAAGAGATGAGGTCAAGACCAAACCTCCAGAGAAGAGATGAGGTCAAGACCAAACCTCCAGAGAAGAGATGAGGTCAAGACCAAACCTCCAGAGAAGAGATGAGGTCAAGACCAAACCTCCAGAGAAGAGATGAGGTCAAGACCAAACCTCCAGGGCCCGTGAGCCAGAGTCCAGCAGCCACAGCCGACCACAGCTCCTGGTGCAGAGGCTCCTCAGAGGAAACACTGGAGAGTGATAAATGTTTATGTTTACGTTAAAGTTTTGTGGGTGTTTTTTTGTGTTTGTTGGTTTTTTTAACTTTATGCGCAGTCCTTTCTACTTCCTGTCTGTGCCAGTGTCACAGCGCCACACTCTGGTCAGATACTTCAGGCTGGTTTTACTGATTCATGTGGACGCTCACAAATATTAAGGCAGCTCCATGTTTACGCAGACCGTTTTAAAAACTATCCTCGTTTGTCTTCGTGTGGACAAGGTCTTAGTTTATGTTTTCTTCTCCTCAGACCTGAGTCTGCAGATGTTCCTCCTGAGCCTCTGAAGAGAAGGAAATCTATGGACGCTGTACTGGAGTTTGGACATGAAACTGAAGCTTCCACACAGTGAGTACAACCAGGTCTGGTCTCAGTCTGGTCTCAGTCTGGTCTCAGTCTGGTCTCAGTCTGGTCTTTGGTCTGAGTCTGGTCCTGGAGACTCTTCATGTGTTCTATATTTGTCCTCAGGTCTGAGTCTGGTCTCAGTCTGGTCTCAGTCTGGTCTCAGTCTGGTCTGAGTCAGGTCTGAGTCTGGTCCTGGAGACTCTTCATGTGTTCTATATTTGTCCTCAGGTCTGAGTCTGGTCTCAGTCTGGTCTCAGTCTGGTCTCAGTCTGGTCTCAGTCTGGTCTCAGTCTGGTCCTGGAGACTCTTCATGTGTTCTATATTGTCCTCAGGTCTGAGTCTGGTCTCAGTCTGGTCTCAGTCTGGTCTCAGTCTGGTCTCAGTCTGGTCTCAGTCTGGTCCTGGAGACTCTTCATGTGTTCTATATTTGTCCTCAGGTCTGATTGTGCAGAAGTTCCTCCTGATCGTTTGAAGAGAAGATCTAAAGAGATTCTAGAGGAGTTTGGACATGAAACCGACGCTTCTGTCTGTGCACACTAGATGGCGCTGCATCACAACAGAACAGACCTGGGCCAGTGTTTGACTTTACTATGAGACACGTGTTGTTGTTTGTTTTAACACAGACAGGTCCAAACTGACTCTGATACAAAAGAGAACAACCCACCTGATGCACATCTAGAGCTGGACAATATATCACATTTTAAATATCGTGATTGTTGTTTTAAAGATATCCAAAAATGTAATATCCAGTATTTTGTTAATTGCAAAAAATGCTCCATAACAAGCAAATGAAGAACATGACACTGTGAACTCTTAATTTTTGAGTCAATTATTCATTTGTTGGCCTAAATTTGTATTAGGCAAGGCAAATTTATTTGTATAGCACAATTCATACACAAAGCAATTCAAAGTGCTTTACAAGGCAGGAAAATATGCATCAATAATTAAGTATTAAAGTCCTATTCGCACGTCCTTACATTTACCTGGGGACCTCATGTAAAGTGTAATAATTCAGGACGTCGTCTGAGTTCTTCTCCTGTGTGAATCGTCCATGTCTGTACAAATGTCTGTAAAGTTTCTCCCGAATTGTACCTCCTGTAATTCTCCAAACTCTTTGTCCTCATGTGCTTCTAAAGTCATGTGAATGTGTCTGTCTGCGTTTTCAATCCGTGAACCGTTTATAAATAAATTAATAAAAACTCTGCGGCTTATTTTACCTTCAGATTTGAACAAAATTATTATTACTATTCTTTACGGATCATTTTCTAATGAATGTGTCATTTTTTCTACGTTTAAATAGCTAAAGATTAATCAAACTACGATTGAAAGTACGTGAACGGGAAGTACAACAACCTCGTTTTTAGGTTCTCTGCCCGGGACAAGTTTTCTTTGAGCCAAATCTTCTTAGTTTCTTCTGTTACAGAGCTGGGCCGTAATCAAACCTGGATGAGTGAAGAGTCGGACGACGGGCGTTAGTGCAGCAGATTATCTCTTTAGAAAGCACTTTTATTAAACTACAGCTTTGGAATGTAATAGTTTAACTGTTTATGATGATAATATGACAGGGGAGCTCAGACTTTTTCACTGAGAGATGCTTTTGTTTTGACCAGTCACATCTCTTTAAATCAGGGAAGTGCAAAGGGCTGGGCCTATTGATCAAAGTAGAAATCCTGATCATTCTTTGGCTTATCTCGATTACGATATTCAGACGATAAAATGTCAAATCATCAACAGTAAAATGTTCAAACGTGTCTTTAAGTGTGTTATTTGAAGTGTAATGATCAAACTAAATACCGCGCGACGAAAAAGCAATGAAAAACCGATGAAAAAGCGACGAAAACGCGACGGAAAAGTGACAAACGCGACGGAAAGGCGACGGAAACGCGATGAAAAAACTAAACTAAATACCGTAGAGTGTAGTCGACTTAAGACGTGTTTCAGTGACAAACATCTGACCCAAACTCCACTCAAAACACCAAAGATTGTTTTATCTTAACTACTTGTAAAGAAAAAATGCAACTAAACAAGACTGTCGAGTATAAAAAGTTAGACTAAAGTACTATTCGCACGGCATAATATTTACCTCGGGACGTCTGTAAACTTTAAATTACCCACGACCTCTGAGTTTTTCACAGGCATTCGCACGGACATATTCGATGTCTGTCATTTTCTTGTTTTTACAGACTTTCCGTAAACGGCGACAGATGTTTTATGACAACAACCGAAGACTCTCTCTTTTAATCCATTTACGGTGATAAAATCCAAACATCCAAACTTTGCGGCGTTCTGTCTCGTTCTGTCCAAACTTTTCCCCAAAATCCATCTTCTCCACCTTTCGTTACAACATCTGCTCCACCAACGCCCGTCGTCCGACTCTTCACTCGTCCAGGTTCATTATGGCCCAGCTCTGGAACAGAGGAAACTAAGAAGATTTAACTCAAAAGAAAACTTGTCTCAGGCAGAAAACATCAAATAAAAAACTCAGGAAGGTCACGTTCTCCTGGTCTCATGTTAAACCAGTGGAAATACAGTTTATTAAAGCCAAATACTATAAGAATGTAAATATATAAGTCTGTTTTTCAGTTGTATTCTGTCTGTATATTTGTATTTCATGTGTCTTTTTTAAGCTTATTTCTAAACTGTTACAGATCTGCTGTTTTAAATAATGTGTCACTGTAAAACAAATAAAGTTTTTATAATAACCACATTTATTTCAGACGTGTTGGTTGTAGTTTGTCCAGCAGCAGAAGTTACAGTTTTAGTCTGAACAGAGTCACATTAAACACAGACAAAAGTGAATTAAAATCACATTATTAACCCTTTAAACACTGAAAGAATCCTGCTGCAGTTTGTGTTTCTGACAAAGTAACAGGAACATTTCAGTCACAAGTCTGTCAGAGTTTTAAAAGTGTTTTTACACAAAAACATCTTCAGCAGAAAGTCTCTGTTTTAGCGACACCTGCTGGACACAAGCGGCAGAAACACGGTTTATTATTGCTCTGAAAATCCTCAAAATGTGATGGAGGTTTGTGTGGCCCTTCACAAGTTTTAATCAGGCCCAAGTTTTTGAGAATAAGCATAACTAACCCTTACACAGCAAAGCATTATTATCTTGATTCAAACTACTAGAATTCCTAGTATTCATCTTAATTTGAGACATTGTAGCCACATTTGAATAAAATGACTAATGTAGGTCTTTAGAGCCCAAGTTGAAGCCGATTTGACGCTTTTACCATGTTGTTTAAAAAGCCATCCAAAATAATCAATAAAATCCAAGAATCATCTGTGCAGTTAAAAACCTTTTTACTTAAGTACTTCACAAGCAAGACATACAAAAATGGGACAAAACAACAGGGATCACATAGATAAAGGGAAAACAAAGGTCAAAACTGTTTGGCTCCAAAAACTGGCCTGCTCTACTGCACAGCTGGATGGTGTGGCCTTTAATGAGGAGCCAGGATCCACCAAAATAAAAAAGGGAAGTAGTAACCTACAAAATAACTTTAGCTAACCAAGAAACTCAAAGAAATAACTAGTACTTTAACAAAACAATAAATTGTAAATTATGCTTAACCAAATTTAACAAATAAACTATAACCAAAATAAGCATAACTTTAGCAATAAATCAAAGAAAAATAAGCATATCAAAAACATGGCTGATAACTTATAGAAAAAATAACAAAACTGTGTTCTGGCTCCAACAACTAATGTTATAATTGTTTCAAGACATTTCTGATGATTTACAAGATATTTTAGCTTGCTCCATCAACTAAAACCATCTTAAACAGAAACAATAAAGATTAAAATGCAGATTTTTAGACATTTAAGCAAACATGACTTGGCTCTTGCACTTGTGTTCTTAATATACACAATGAAAAGATTAGGGGTGTCAAATGAGTGCATTAATTGAGATTAATTAATTACAGACATATTAATGGAGTTATTTTTTTTAATCGCATTAATCTATTTTGAAATCTTTAACTTCATTGTTTCCATGTACGAGTTGCAAAGTGACATAAGGTTTGTTTAACTTGACAACTTAACAACTAAAGACTTCCTAAAATCTTCATTTTTTGCAATTTATTAATATTTCCATCTGCAACAATCATGTCATTCATTAAATTGGATAAAAACAAAACAAAAACACTTAAGTTGAGTGTTTTTCTCAGACATTTTTAAGTGAGATTAAAAATAGATTAATTAGATAATTAATTAATCTCTTCAATTTTTTAATCGCTTGACAGCACTAGAAAAGATTATTATTATTTTATTTATTTATTACAAAATGTGCTTGCAATAATGACAAATTCTTACATCAATTGTGGTGCGGCCCTTTATTACTAGTCTGGACTCAAATATGGTCCTCGGGGAAAAATAAACGCCCAGCCCTGTTCTACGAGGTTTACTTGTTTCTTAGATGCATCCAAAAGCATTTGACAGAATTAACCACGAGAAGCTGTTAACAGAACTGTCTAATAGAGGTGTCCCTGGCTGTCTGATTAGAATTCTTATCTTCTGGTACTCGCAGCAAAGCATGCAGGTGAAGTGGGGTCAGTCAGGGTCAGTCAGTGGTGTCCAGCAGGGCAGTGTCATGTCCCCTTCGCTGTTCAACATCTACATCAGGGCTATTCAACTTTACTTTCCAGAGGGACAGATTTTATCGAGGACCAAGGCTTCTGGGACGGTTGTAGAAATATTCACAGGACTAAATTTGGTTCTAAAATTATTAATAATCTAATATTCAGATTTGGTAGTTATAACTAAATCTAAACCTGGAGTAACTCAGCTCTAAACCAGATCTAAACCAGGATTAAATAAAGTCTAAAGCAGAATTACACCAGGACTGAAACAGGACCAAATAAAGTCTAAGGTATGCACTCTAAAATGTGTCAATCTTAAACTGGATAATGAATGAATAAATGCTTAAATTAAGTCATGTTTATCTTTCTTTGAGCGTATTTTAACTGTCTTAAAACAGGATTTGCCAATAGAACAAGAACAAAGGAGATTGTTTTGCTAAAATAAGAAAAATTCACGCGATTCATTTGGTTAATCTTATTTTTAGACTGAAAAATATAATGTAAAAATATAATAAAAATCAAGATAACTATTGTCTAGTTCAAGCACTTTAAAAATGTTTAAGTTGGCCACTTTTTCCTGAGGAATAAGTCAGAATTAAATCTACAAACAGTGAATGAAGGGCCGGATAAGATTTTTGGAGGGTCGATTTGGCACCCGGGCCTTAAAGTTGAATAGGCCTGATCCACACGGACCATCTTTCTCTAAAGTTAAACAACTATGAGGTGAAAATCCAAAGTCTTTACAGGTGTTCAAACAGTTTGTGCGTAAGTTAGGATAGTCACAAGTGTAATATTTAGATTTATCCGTAACTTGTCATAGTCGTATGTGTCATTTTCTGAATTGTGTGTGACTGATTGGAGTTGTTAAAAAAAAACAAAGTTATCACTAAACAAAATGTGCAGTGTTACAAATCTGCACACAAATCCTTTTACAGTTTTACACACACACACTTGTTTGTCTCTTACAGATCAGTTACGCACAAATACTTTTGACAGGATTACATTAGCAGTGACCTCACTGACGACCGTGATGCACAGGCAGCGTGTAAACTGTACGGACAATCAACTGGACTAAATAGAACATTTCATATGTGTTCAGTGAATGTAAACATTGCTCTGTTTCAGTCATTCTGTTCCTCTCTCTACACAGCCCTTTTAATTATAATGCTTCTAAAAGCTATGTACTGATTGTAACAAGAAGTGATTTAAAGTCCTCATTTCCTGAGTTCACTCTCTGTTAGGGCTGTGCCATTAATCGAAAATCGAGAGATCGAGATCGAATCGAAACGAATCGTCAATTATTTGGTGGGTTTTGAATCGAAAGATCGAAAACTGAACTTTTGTCAATAAAAATGTGTAGTTTGGAGCAAAAGTCAATCTTAGAGACAGAATAAAGATATACAGCTTTAAAAAAAAACATAAATGGGACATAGTAAAAGTTTTAGTTTTGTTTATGTTCATGAATGGCATTTTTCATTTGTTTTTGAAAAGGTTAAGCTAAATCGAATCGAAAATCGAGATCGAGCGATATGAGAAAAAAAATCGTGATTATATTTTTTCCCAGATCGCCCAGCCCTACTCTCTGTGGCAGTGCTCTTAACGTCACTGAAGAGGTGAAGTACCTTGGACATTACATTAGCACTGACGACCGTGATATGCACAGGCAGCAGTGTAAATTGTACGGACAATCAAATGTATTAATAAGAAATTTAATATGTGTTCAGTGTAGGGTTGGGACGATATACAATATTATCGCTAATCACGATAATTAAGGGCCGCAATTAAATAATCGTGGCGTTTTGTCATAATCGTGATAATCGTACCTGACGATAATCACAATTATAGCTTCATAAGAGCGTCTAAACTCTGACTGAACCCAGTAAGAAGCTGTTTTATGGCTAAACAGAGAAAAGGTTCATGTGTTAAAGTTAATTAATGACTCTGAGACAGAGTTAGTAGATTTTTGCTCAACATTGTAAACATTTGTTCACTTTGAAACATTATTAATTGTACTTAGACCAAAATACAATACCTAGTTGTTCAAACACAAACATATTGTGCAGAAATAAATATTTCAGTGATTTTGAATCTGTGCACTTTTACGTTTAGTAAATTATCCTGATAATATCGTTAATCGCGATTATTTTGGTCACAATAATTGTGAGTGTAAATTTTAAAATCGTCCCATGCCTAGTTCAGTGAATGTAGAAACTGGTCTGTTTCAGTCATTCTGTTCCTCTCTCTACACGGCCCAACTGTGGAGGACTTACATAAAGTCTAGTCTACAGAGTCTCACAATGACTCTGTGACTCAATGCGACTGCTGCTGAAGGTGCCTAGACAGAGCAGTGCCAATCAAATGTTTGTGGAGTGTGGTCAAGACAAGATTCTGAGCTTTTCTCTGTCGTTAAACTGGTTCATGTGAGATTTTCTGTTTTTGAGAAATTCAAAGTAAAACATCCAACCTGCTCTCCCTACGATAGAAGAAGCTGTCTGGTATTTTTAGTCAGAACAGAAGTGGATTCACAGATTTAAATATTTTACTTTAATTTTACAGTCGTTAATAAAAGTGGAGTAAAAGGCTCTGACAGGAGATTAGGAACTTTTTCCTAACGGGACACGAGGGTTAATTGCAGAAAACGTTGTGCCTGATGGTGCCAAGATCCCATAAAGAAAAACCAGAACGACAGCTCACTTTAACACCTACAAGTACATTCCGCTCATACACACATACACACCACTCCTTCGCTATAACTTGTACAGACACGAGTGGCTCCTGGTGCAGCAGCAGCGGCAGAAAAACAGACAAACAGATGGAGACGTGTCTTCAGCAGGTAAGGCTCCTCTCACACTCTCACTCGTCTTTTTGCCTTTTTGTGGATTCTTTCCACAGACTCACACTCGCGCTGCTCCGAGGTCCGTGTATTAGCTCTAAACGCACTCACGCGGCGGTGCGCAGTGCGTGGGTCTGGACTCGAGTCTGGACTCGTGGGTCTGGACTCGGGTCTGGACTCGGGTCTGGACTCATATGGGACCTGCATCAAGTGTGAGTTTTTTTCCCTTAAATCACAGCGTCTAAAGTGGGTTTCTGCAGACAAAGGTGACTATATTAACTTGAGCGGAGTTAGATTATGTTTTATCAAACCGTTTGGAAGAAACACGCACGTGCACAGACTGCAAACGCCACGCAGAGCAGACGCATGCACACACGTGTATCGTTATGTGGGCATAACATGGCACAGGCACACACACTGATTTATTGGACGCTTCGTTGTGGAGTTGGTTTATGGTTTCTGAGCTGCTCAGATCAAAATAGGTTATTAAAACTGTTACTAGTGTAATTAAGAAGCTAATAACATTAATATTAACAACAAATAAAATAATAATGGTTTTATAATCATCACTATCGTCTGTATTTTTTTTTTATTTTTTTATTTAAGAAAAGGAAAAGCATTCAATCAAATGTAAATATGACAGACTGTGGCGTGTAGAGAGTTTACACAGGTTATTTACAGCAACAACAAACAAACAAAACAAACAAACAAACAAACAACAAACAAGACAGTGTGAAAAGAAACGCACACTGACTGATTCAAATGGTTTAGAATGATAACTTTGAGACTTACAGCCTTGTCTTCAAGCTTTTATTTTGAAGGTCTGTGACTTCCTTTCCCAAAGTGTTTGTTTAGGTTGAAAACTGAAAGTAGAAAAAACACAGAGGACAAGTTTATACAAGCTCGACTCAGACAAAACAAAGATGAATCATAAAAATCAAATCTCAGTCTCTCAGTCAAAGTTTGGTTTCTTGAACTTTATAAAACCGTTAAACCGTCACAGTAAAACTTTGAAATGATTTTAAGCTGATGAATGTGATTTTCTCTGGATGAACACAAACCAATGTGTCACAATAATTTAAGCCCCGAGTTGGTCCTGGAGGTAAACACAGACTGGGTCAGAGGACATGGAGCGTTCCAGGAAACTGGGACATTTCCCACTTGTACAAACGCGCTGGAGCCACTGGAACTGGTAATACCCACTGGTAAACTGGGACCTGGTTGAGGAAGACCCACTGCACTTATGAGCTCAACATTCACCACAATAACAGGTTATTTAGTGTTACTTTTGTTTAGCCTAAAGTTGGCATTAGCCAGAATGTTTATACGAGTTGATTAGGTTGGAACAATCTGAACTGGGAACTGGTATTTTTCAAGTGGAAATATCCCAGTTCCCAGGAACGCAGCAGGACTGGAGGAAGAGACTGAAACCAGGACTGTTTTTAACTGGTGCATGTACTGAAGACGTAAGAACATAGAACATATAAGAATGAGAATAGAATGGTCAGTTAAAGTGTCCATGACAGGTTGAACTCCTCATTTCACACAGACGTAGTTAAGATCAATATATTTAAGGTTTTACTCAACATTTTTCAAATTTCATTCCAGTTTGGCAATTATTTAGCATTAAAAATGTACTTCCTGTTTATCAATGATGACATCACGCTGGGTAGTTGCCTAGCAACCATTTAATAAATTGGGCCAAAACTCTTCAAATGTAATTTTTTTTTAACTTAAGTCATAAAAAAACACTAGAACTCACTGTTAGGTTAAACATGTGTTTACAGAGTTATATAAATCAGTTTCTTGTGAGAAAATGTAAAATATCTTTGTCTCCAGTGTGATGTCATCAGGTGAACTCTGATCTACTTCCTGGTGTTTTCAACACATTTTCACATTTTTCTCCACAAACTTGTTCTTGATTAAAGTAAAACTATAATTTATATTTACAACAGGTAATAATCTAACAAACTAAATATAAATGTGAAAAACATTCAAACCTGTCATACACACTTTACAGCAGGAACATCAAACATCACAATCATATTCATAATTCAGTGCTAAGTTCAAGTGAAGTTTGTATTGTAAGAGCTCACTGAATGTACTGTGTCCATGCACAGAGACAATTGTGCGTTTGGATTTCTCCAACACGTCAAAACACAACAGTTCAGTTCAAAAAGTGTCCAGCAGGAGGAAGTCCAGAGTGTGGGAGGAGAAGTGACAGAGACACAAAGATTTATTGTATAATTATATATTATATTATAGATTATATCCACAAAAAGTGGATGTGTTTATTTAGCACAAGTTTTGTTTTGTAAAAGTTACAAACTGTCTCTGTGTTGACCAAAAGGTTTGATCACAGATTCAATATAAAAACTTGTTGTTGTTGATTACAATATCACAATTAGGGCTGTCAAATGAGTGCATTCATTGAGATTAATTAATTACAGACATATTAATCGAGCTAAGTTTTTTAATCGCATAAATCTATTTTAAATCTTTAACTTCATTGTTTCCACATGAGAGCTACAAAGTGACATAAGGGTTGTTCAACTTAACAACAAAACACTTCTAAAGTCTTTAGTAGATTTCCATCTGTAACAAGAATGTCATTAATTAAATTGGATAAAAACTAAACAAAAACACTTAAGTTGAGGGTTTTTCTCAGCAATTTTTAGGTGAGATTGAAAAAATAGATTAACTAGATTAATTAATTACAGATCATAATGAATTAATCTCTTCCATTTTTTAATCTAAAAAAAATAACTGGTTGAATTTTGATAATTTTGTACTTTTCAAAAATGCATGTTTTATTTTTAAAGTTCTGCATGGACTCGCTCCTCCTCCATTGAAAGACTTCATCAAACTAAAGACAGTGAGTGGGAGGGCATCAGGGCCACGGCTCCAGGAGACTGTGAGGTACCACATAGACACAAACAGTGCTCTCTGTTAAAGGGACACATTATTGGAACAGTCTTCCTCTCACAATAAGACAATGTGCCTCTCTGGCCACATTCAAATTACAACTCAAACTGTGGCTGAAGGAAAACCAAGCCTGTGAGCACTTTTAGCTCTTCTTTTATTGTGCTCTTGTATTTTTGTTGTGTCTTTATCTGTGTATCTGCCTAGGGACTACAGATGGAAATTAGCATCTTTGCTATAATCTGGCATATTTACACTGTAACTGTTACAGATGTTCATTAATATGCACTGTCCCTATCAAATAAATAAATAAATAATCTCTTGACAGCACTAATCACAATTATAAAAAATCATTAAATTCACCACCAGTTTATGGTCAAGTTGCTTTTAGACTCTGGGGGCAGAAATTAGACTCTGGGGGGCCGCCATAGTCTCCTCTGTTAACGGGAAACACTGTTTCCATTTGAAAAATCCCAGCTCCAGTTCAGAGAGTTCCAACTGAATCAACTCGTACGTAAACATTATGGCTAGTAGTATTTTTAATGATCAGTTTAGGCTACTTTTAATATTAGTGCAAAAGATTAGTATTTAATACTGACCTTTAGAGTAGAGCTACTGAACATGTCTAATGTGATGATGATCAGTGGTGCAGCTCTGTTACTGCTGCTTTTCCTTTCACAAAGTAGCCTATGTTTTTGTTTGTTTCTGTGCTTTGCTTTTTTAGTAAACACACAATTTTGTAGCAAAATAATGTAACTGATTCTAAATTAAAATAACACTGCATTGTGAATTATATTTAATTAAACAATTTAAAAAAAAGTCAATTATCAATTTACGACCAGCGCTCCTAAATTGTGCCTCTAAACTGAATCAGTTTAGTCTGGAGCCCTGACTTTCAGTTTGTTAATTACATTTTTGTATGTACTGTTTAACTCTGTCCATGACTTATTCTTGAACAATGTTTATCTCTGGGCACAGTCATCATTTTTAAATTGGTCTTGGCCGGGTCTCGACACTTTGTGGTCTTGGTCTTGGCCTGGTCTCGGTCTCGACACTTTGTGGTCTTGGTCTCGGTCTCGACACTTTGTGGTCTTGGTCTGGTCTTGGTCTCAGTCTTGTGGTCTTGGGCAAGTCTTGGTCTTGATCAGTGCGGTCTTGACTACTACACTAGCTAATACTAACCTTTAGGCTAAACAAAAGTAACGTTAAATGACCTGTAACCAGTGTCCACATAAACGGTGTAATCCCTCATCCGTCCAGGAGAGGTCTTCAAAGTTTGTACTGTTCACATAGTTTTAGTTTCAGCTAAACCCCAAATTAGACGTGAGCATAAACAGGTGACCAGACCTGTTTATCAAAGCCTGATCCCGTCAGATCTCAGAAACTAAGCAAGAGAGGGCCTGGTAGTACTTAGATGGGAGACTTTGGACCAGGAGCCACAGTGAGACGACAGGAGTGGATTATCATTGTGTTCTTGGGCAAGACACTTAACTCACACTGCCTCAGTGTCTGTTACACTGGTGAGTGGACCCTGATTGTAAAAGCACTTTGAGTACCATGTAAGGTGGAAACGCATTATATAAATAGAGACTATTTACCAAGTGAGACTTCCTCCACCAGGTCCCAGTTCACCAGTGGGATTTACCAGTTCCAGTGGCTCCAGAGCATTTGTACAAATGGGAAATACACCAGTTCCCTGTTGCCTTCAACGCACTAAAAGTTCTAAATTTGACACAATAATATCTCATTTGAGTTACTACTATTAATAATATTACAAAAAACAGTGTAAACATTCAAGTTGTATAAAATAGTTCATTATCATAATAAATAACAATGGAATTAAGTTTTTCATTAAACAGTTCAAGGATCAATCTAAAGTGTATAAAGTGCATTTATACACAAAGGTTCAAGTCTTAGCATCATGAGGTGGAGCTTAAAGTGCATAGACTGCTTTTGCATTCACATCAATGGCCACAAACAAGTTCACGTTTGAGCCATAAAAGTGCATCAAAATGTAAACCCGTGACAATGATCAATAGTCAGTGGTTTAATAAAGACTAGATGTAAATTACAATTCAATAGGATAAATATATTTAGAAAAAAATGGTTTTAAACACAATGCTAACCGCTCCATACAAAGTAATGGAGCCGGCTAGGCTAGGCTAACCCATTGGTTTCAATGACGTGCTAAGCTAAGCGCTAGCTTCACTCACCAGTTGGTAGTTTATTCTTTTTCCCGGGCTCGGATTGCGTTCGGCCGGCACCAGTAGTCTGCTCCTATGTTCCGATGTTACTTGTGTTAGTTTCAGAACTTGTCATAATGAAACAGTTAATTAAATAAACTATCTACTATCCGTCCAGCGCGCTTAAGTTTTCACTCCGGCTCCTGCCTGTCGCTTCTAGCGCAGCTGTTTTGAAAGTAGTTCTGATTGTGCGTGCTGAGCCACGGAGGCGTGTGACGTCATGACGCAAGAAGAGAAACAGAGCCAGCTTCTGACTTTTTACACATTCATACATGTTTTTTTTTTTTTTTTTTTACAGAAGTCTGCAGTTTGTTTTGAAGATTCAACATGAACATGAGACAAGACCACACCTGCCAACGGTGAGTGCACCTGTCACTGCACCTGTCACACTACACCTGTCTCTGTCTCTGTCTCTGTCTCTGTCACATATTGAGAGTGGCTTCAGTCCAGACAAACTTTAACATGAGACCCATTATAAGTGTCAGTGTTTTGTAGCTTTAGTCAGACTTGTTCTGTTTTATTTCCTCCTCAGACCTGAAGCTCCTCATGTTCCTCCTGAAGCTCTGAGAGAAGAAACTCTATGGACCATCCAGGCACTGCCTTTGGACCTGAAACTGAAGCTCCCACACAGTGAGTAGTACAACCAGGTCTGGTCTCAGTCTGGTCCTACATCTCTTTTATCTTTGTCCACAGATGTGAGATTCCAGATGTTCCTCCTGAAGCTCTGAAGAGAAGAAGATCTAAAGATGATCCAGGCATCGTCTTTGGACATGAAACTGAAGCTTCTACACAGTGAGTGATGGTGGACGGTGTGTGGTTAGAGGTCAGAGGACGTGTTTTGTTTTACTTGTGTTGAGGATTTCTAGAATGTTATGAAGTAAAGAAAAAAAGGTAAGTATAATAGTTAATTACTACAGTGTCAACAGAAACAGCCCTGTGCTGTCCCCACAAGTCTCACTTCATTCTAATCTAAGCATCAGCAACACCTCCTTATTATTGCAGAAGCTCAGTAGGTGGCGCTGTTTGGCTGCATTAGTAATGAACATGTATTGACTGAAGTATTGATTAGGTCAGAGTGATTATTTCAGATTTAAGCTCAGAACAAAAGACTGATCTGATGTTTTGTTCTTTTCAGAGTGGAACAGTTCTCGGAGGATTTTCACAATAAAAGCTTCAGCTCCTTCAAAGTAAAAGTCTCTTTCTGACGCTGCTGCACGTTTAGTCTGAACATTTATTACATTTTATTTGTTTTTTCTTTCACAGACTGAAGTTAAACACAACGGACTCCATGGAAGCAAGACTGAACCTGGTCTGAACCTGGTCTGAATCTGGTCTGAATCTGGACTGAACCAGTCTAAGGACATTTCTTTATTTGTCACTTTACTGTTGAATCATGTGTTTCAACATGTTCGACTAGTGAATGTTTATTGTTTTATTTTCTTTCATAGTTTTATGTAAAATCTTTGGTGACGTTTTTTTTTTAATTTTGTATTTGAATGTTGTATTTTAATGAAGAAACGGTTTCAGAAGTTTCACACGTTTTTAAAACTGCTGCTGAAAAGTTTTTCTTTTCCTGCTGCCCTTTTAAAGCTTGTATAAATACTTGATATTAGACGAGCAGAAAGCTTTAGTCTTATTATATACTCTGTTTTCAGCTCAGTTTAATGCAGGAATATTTGTTCTGAGTTTTTCATGACTGCTGTTTCTGAACCGTTAACATAAAAAATTCCCTCTGTGGGACAAAATAATAAAGTTTATCTTTTAGAAAAGTGAAGTGTGTGATTTTTGTGAAAACATTTGTTAATGATCGAATAGAAAGAGCCTTGGTTCATCGCCACAAACAGTGAAACAAGTGTTTAAAGCTCTGTTGTCAGTAACTACAAGAGTTTATCTGTGAGAAAACTAAAGTTCTGCTGCTAAATCAACATTTGTGAATGAAACTCCACCTACGACCCTTAAAAGTGACATTCAGTCTGTCAGACCTGATCCAAACCTGGTTCAGACCGGTTCAGACCTGATCCAAACAGCTGAGAGCAGACTGTGGCCTTGTTTTATTCAAACTAGTTTCCCCAGATAAGCAGATGGAGCCACTCTCCGTCTGAAAAAGCAGAAAGTGACGTCGACCGAAAATCCACAGTCACAGCAGTGAAGCAAACCCAATAATGATGAATGTTTATGCTCAATGTTTATGTAACGACACACAAATATAGTTTAATTCTGACTCAAATCCAGCTCAGTGCAGTGTTTTTAGGCAGAATATTTATGTAGGAGCTAAAATGCTCCTGCTCTCCTGGGCACAAGGGGGCTTTGTGGCCCTTTGGGTTTGGGGCCAGACTCCTATAAAAGGCCTAGAAAAAGTGCACACAGGTGCTGTAAAGTGGAGAGGTATACTGTTTCTTACCGTGTCAATATTGTGGAATTGTGTTACTGATTCATGAGGATAGATGGTCATAGGGGCCAATAAAGAAACTTTAATGCAATATTTGGACTTTAATTAGTGGAGACACGCGTTGGGCAAATTTCTTTAAAGTGAACCCTGGCTACAATCACATGTTTACCCTAAAACACTTCTAATATCATCACAAATATAAATACAGGACAAATACCTTGGAAGTATTTGTAGTTTTATTAAAATAGTGTTTTTAAGAAATACCTGGAGGCTGCTATTTTGCTTTGGTTATGACAGGTTGTTTGTCTCTTCTGGTGGTTGTCAAGGTAACAGCCTAGGGAGCAACTATGGCAACAACCAAAAAGCAACCATTTGACATCATCAACCCAGAATGCATTGCACCTGGACAATATGGCTGCTCCCAGTGGCTCCAAACAATGATAATTTTATAAAAAAATAGTAAGAGGTTATATATTTGTTTGTAATTTATTTTAGTAAACATGAACAGTACTAGCATTTAAACCATATTTGTCTTCATAGCCAGGGATCCCTTTAAACTTAGCAGCCAGGAGGAGAACAGTGGAGCAGCTTCGCTTCTACATTTTATATTCACAATTCAGAGGAACCAGACAGACAGAAAACACTTAGACCATAAGTTATATGTTCATTTACCTCCTTTAATCTATGAATGATCTGACCTTGTTTTTACATTGTTTTTAATTAGAATTCTGCTGCCTCTCCCCTCACAAGATGGCCGCCACAACTGCCATGGCAACAGGCCCCGCCCCCTCTCTAGTCATTGTAATAACTCATTGGCCAAACGCTTTTCCTAAACTTATCCCCCAAAACTAACGCTGAGGAAACGTGCTTCTAGTGACATAGAAATGCAAAAATTATTACAAAAGGATAAAATCTATAGAATTCGTAAGTATCGTTTACATTCTTAGATCAAATGCAACAGATTCAGCTAAAGTATTAATATTGATACCTGATCAGTGATCAATAATGTGACACTTGTGTGATATTTTGAAGTCTAAAGTGACACATGTGATACAGTATTTTGAACTGATCTGTTTTGTATGAAAGACATGAATGAGTTTTGTCTTTTGTGTAACATGTGTCCTCTCGGTGGGACAAAAAGAATAAAAATATGCTTTTAACATTTGTGTTGTTCCTTTCAAACATCCAGGCACCAGAACCACATGACACGTGTTTCCCACATCAGGAATTGAGTTAGGGCTCCATCTAGTGGCTGCAAAGGAAATGACACAGGAAATCCTTGATCTTGACTCATTTGCAGCAGCCACAGAAATGTGTTTTTACATGAATATTTTACACACGATAATGCATTTTTTCAGTCTTGAAGTAAATATTTAAAGGTTATTTGTGTAACTTTCTGGAGTTGAAAAGTTAGTTACACAATTCAGTAGCAATAGAAAATTACAACTATACTTTTTAAATATAAATAAATATATTTGATGCCATAATATGAACAAAATCATCTAAAGGAACAGCACGAGTTCAGCTCCTCCAGGACAAAAAATAGATTATTTTATGTCCATGCAAGCAGCTCAAAGTAAAAACACAGATTTGTATTAATTATTTAGTGTAACAAAAGCATCTAAATGACAAAAATATGCTTTTATTCAAGTTTATTTTTGGCCAAAAAGTTTGCGCTGTGCAGCTTTAAAAACATTTCTCTGGCCTTGGAAAAAGAAAACATAAAAGGAATCTGATTAAAATGTTCAAATCAGGAGAGAACGTTCTGGATAAAAAAGTGGATGATTTTCACAGATGTAGGCCTTTTGAGTTTCCATTCTCACAGTAACAAAATGAAACCAGCTCCAAACGCAGCAAAAGAAGCGACTTAACTCAAACATGTTGTAACTTGACACACAGACATTTTGAGGCTCAGTAATGATGATGAAACAAATCAGGAGAACCAGCTCTTCACAGCAACAACAGCAGCAGCAGCAGCAAATCTGAACTTTGGAAACTACTTCTTCAGCAGGTAAGACAGAATTTGTTATTTCTGCGACAGACATTTAGATTGTTACTTTGCAGACTCTCTCTCTCTCTCTCTCTCTCTCTCTCTCTCTCTCTCTCTCTCTCTCTCTCTCTCTCAGTCTGTAAGCAGTGTCGGTCTGAGGAAGGAATCCACAACAAGTGAGCTTTAGGTCATTATCCCTAGAGAACACTTTCTCTATAAAAAGTGACACCATCACTTTTGCCGGGTAATTTTCACTCGATATAATATATCCAAAAAAAAAATACTTGTCATAAAAAATAGATCAAAATATGACACACTTGATAAATTACAGTGGTTTTCTTTTATTTTAAACTGTGGTCTGTGCAACAAAATGGAAAATAAAAATATAGGAAGATCCTACAAACATGCTCCAAAATTACTGAAACATTTGGAATTTGAGAACAAAAAATTCCTAAAAAAAAAAAATACTGAAACAGGAAACTTGGTCTTTGGTCGACTCATTCCTGAGACATGTGAGACTTCCTGGTGAAGCTCAGACTCCTGGGCACAGCTAACCCTCACCCAGCTCCAGGACAGAGGAACAAGTGTGTAAGAATGACCACTTGATTAAAATATTGTTTTCACCAGAAGAATTCACTTTGAAATCACCACTTTGTGAGATATATTCATAATTCATAATAAATAACTAGCTACATAATGATGTAGCTTTTAGCAAAAAAAAAAAAACAGTAAACATACATGACCCTCTTTCACTATCGTTGGTGAAAATCACCCAAAAGCAAGCCTGTAGGAAAAAGTGGGCTTTGGGGAAACACCTTCATAGAGTCACAAACACTGGTGAAGCTCCAGAGACTCATGAGGCTCAGAAAAATGCAACATATTGAAAATCATGTAAATACATTTGCTCAGGTGAAATTCACCCGGCGACAGAGCTCTAGGGTTAAAACAGTGTTCTCAGTGGATCTACGAGAATCTGTGCAGCTGTGGACAAACACAAACCTCAGAGACTGAAGTTGGTGTCACTGTTCAGGTGTGAATCTGCTCCTGTCTCTGATCACAGACACATTTAAACTGATGTAATAGGCCTACAGATTATAGCCTTTGGCAGGTTGAAGTTACAAGAATTAAACTACTCACACAGATTATTTACAGATGCACAAAAAACAAGATTTGTGTGAAAGTGTGGAAAGAAACAAATGAGTTCAGAAGTGACAAACAAGAAGAAAAATCTGACTTTATTCTGTGGGTGTGATTTGCTTCCTCTGATTTGTCCAACTCTCTCTACTGATATTTTCTCCTTCTGATTTTATCTTGTATGAACTGTAGGGGGAAAACATAGAACGACTGTGTTTCTTGTCCTAAATGTCAGTGTTCTGTCGATCCCAGCGTCACACTTTCACACACAGATTTTTTAGACACCACTCCCTTTCAAAACATAACGCGCTGCGGTTCCTCCTCCTCTGTCTTGATCGTGTTTGTGACTTTTATAACATCACACGTGTTTATCATGAGTCAGAAAAGACCCAGACTGTTACATTACACACAACATCATTAATACATGATCCTGATGAGCTGAAAGTCACTTTTACAAAGACAATCTAAAGTGTGCCAACTTTATCATGAGCTCTTTGTACGTTGCTCTGGTGATGTGTGAGTGAGTCTGTGATGTGTGAGTGAGTCTGTGATGTGTGAGTGAGTCTGTGATGTGTGAGTGAGTCTGTGATGTGTGAGTGAGTCTGTGATGTGTGAGTGAGTCTGTGATGTGTGAGTGAGTCTGTGATGTGTGAGTGAGTCTGTGATGTGTGAGTGAGTCTGTGATGTGTGAGTGAGTCTGTGATGTGTGAGTGAGTCTGTGATGTGTGAGTGAGTCTGTGATGTGTGAGTGAGTCTGTGATGTGTGAGTGAGTCTGTGATGTGTGAGTGAGTCTGTGATGTGTGAGTGAGTCTGTGATGTGTGAGTGAGTCTGTGATGTGTGAGTGAGTCTGTGATGTGTGAGTGAGTCTGTGATGTGTGAGTGAGTCTGTGATGTGTGAGTGAGTCTGTGATGTGTGAGGGAAACAGTAATGCATTTACAACGTTATAGGTAGTTTTATTCAGTGCAACACTTCAAACAAACACAGAGCTCCGTGAGTCTGTGAGACCTGAAGCTGCCTCGTTGCTCTCGGGCTCAACAAGTGTCCAAGTTGAATCTCCTCCTCTTTGCCTCAGCCGCTGCTCTCGTCTGTGATCCAGGCACAGATTTTCGCATCTTGAACACACCTACTGTCTTCATTGAGCCACTAGTTGTGCATACGGTTCCTTTAAAGACCTGACACTCTCCCAGTGCATTGTGGTCTATATTTACCAGTCATGATGCATTCTGGGACATGTTGAGTCACTAGGCTGGGTCCGAGTGTCGCTCTAACTCCTCGAGGTCACTCTTCAGGGTCACACATGTTCTCTAGCTGTCCAAATGTCCAGCAGGTCAAAACATTGCATAGTGACACTTTGATCTTTGAAATCCTGTATCAAATCAAATCAATTTATTTTTGTATAGCCCAAAATCACAACAACAGTCGTCTCTGAGGACTTCCCAAGATTATTAATTTTAGCAAATATGAATAATAGGAAATCAAAATAAAACAATACACATTCAATAAAACAATACACATTCAATGAAACAATACACATTCAATGAAACATTTGATCAGGCATGTCAAAGCAGATATTAGTAGAGCATCTTCTGTCCTTAGACTCTCCTTCTGTCCTTAGACCTGTGGATAATTTACTCCAGGTAGACAGTACGCACAGAGACCGAAGAGAAGGTTAAGTTTTAAAGGTGTTTATTTGAAGCTCCAAGTGCAGAATACAAGACATGCAGCCCACAGTCACACCCTGTTGCAGTGGGACACATGAATTTATACAGCTCCGCATTTGGTTTGGATCAACCTTACAACAGATAGAAGGAATGTAACCTCCTCTCTTCTGAGCACAAATCATTAATTGTTTTGACTACGACCTTCAGTTACTAAAGCAGAGGAGAAGGCCCAGACTCATGTCCATATAAGAATAAGGGCCACAGAGACCCAAGAGAAGAATAAGGGCCAGATTATCATGGCTGTATTAAACTTTAAGTTTTAAACTTATGTTCACATAGAATTAGCATTAGCAACAGAGATAAATTTCTCACAGACTCTCCTTCTGTCCTTAGACCCTCCTTCTGTCCTTAGACCCTCCTTCTGTCCTTAGACCCTCCTTCTGTCCTTAGACCCTCCTTCTCGGCAGGAAAAACTCAAAAAACCCTGAGGGAAAAAGAGAAACCTGGAGGAGAACCACAGTGAAGAAGGGTTGCACTCCCATGGACGGACAGGCTGTAGATGTAACTAAGGCAAAGTTATAGAGTTTATGTTTGTGGAGCCAGAGTCCATAAGCAGAGGGAAACGACTCGTCTAGCAGGACCAGGACAGGCCAATCCTGGAGAGGGAGGTGGGGCGGAGGTCCAAGCATCAGTGGTCCGGCCCACGTCACTGGAACAGCAACATCTGAAACAGTTACACTCCCCGAGAGGACAGTGGGACAGAGGACAACGAGTGAATAGCAAAGAACAGACTAGAGATGAACTGTAGTTTATTATTCTTTTCAAGAAAGGCAGAAGTGAGAGGATAGTGCTCCAGTTGCCATACTTTCCCCAAAAGTATTTTGGGCAAAGTATGTAGAGAAAGTGAAGTTGGTGGGTTTTGTAACTTGTACGACGTTGACTGCCACATAAAACGCTGGAACCTGGCTGTCTATGTGATGTCGTATTTAATAAATGTAATTTAAAAAATGGATGTGGACACAGAGGACAGAAATACTGCAATATTAAAAAGTGAACATTAAACCTAAGTTGATTACAAAAAATAGCAGCCAACAAAAGTTCCATCTACTGCTCCTCATGCAGGTGAAGCTCTTTTCCCACACAGCCTCGCCCACATGTCTCCCCTCATTCATTCCTCCAGGGCAGCAGACACTCACTCACTCACCCAGTACCAGCACTTGTCTCCAGTAAAACCTTTTGGCTCAGGAGGCTCTGGAGAAGTTTAGCTCAAACGTCAGGTTTCCATGGTAACAGCAGCTTTTTTTTAACAGAAGTCTGGAGTTTGTTCTGAAGATTCAACATGAACATGAAAGACCACACCTGCCAACGGTGAGTGCACCTGTCACTGCTCCTGTCACATCTGCTCCTGTCACATCTGCTCCTGTCACTCTGCACCTGTCACTCTGCACCTGTCACTGCTCCTGTCACATCTGCTCCTGTCACATCTGCTCCTGTCACTCTGCACCTGTCACTGCACCTGTCACTGCTCCTGTCACATCTGCTCCTGTCACATATGCTCCTGTCACTGCTCCTGTCACTCTGCACCTGTCACTGCACCTGTCTCTGCTCCTGTCACTGCACCTGTCACATCTGCTCCTGTCACATATGCTCCTGTCACTGCTCCTGTCACTCTGCACCTGTCTCTGCTCCTGTCACATCTGCTCCTGTCACACTGCACCTGTCTCTGCTCCTGTCACTGCACCTGTCACATCTGCTCCTGTCACATCTGCTCCTGTCACATATGCTCCTGTCACTGCTCCTGTCACTGCTCCTGTCACATATGCTCCTGTCACTGCTCCTGTCACTGCTCCTGTCACACTGCTCCTGTCACTCTGTCTTTATAGTCGGTTCAGTTCAGACAAACTTTCACCTTAGACACATTATTACAGCCACAGTGTTTTATTCAAACTTCTGTTTTATTTCCTCCTCAGACCTGAAGCTCTGGAGAAAAGAAAATCTATGGACATTCTAATTCTGTTTGAACATGAGCCTGAAGCTCCCACACAGTGAGTACAACCACGTTTGGTCCTGTTTGTGGTTTTAAAGAGTCTGGTCCACAGTCTGGTCTCAGTCTGGTCTCAGTCTGGTCTCAGTCTGGTCCTCAGTCTGATCTTTCATCTCTTTTATCTTTGTTCACAGATGTGAGTCTGCTGAAGTTTCTCCTGAAGCTCTGAAGAGAAGGAAATCTAAAGACATTACAGACGTTGTTTTTGGACCTGAAACTGAAGCTTCTCCACAGTGAGTGTGTGGGTCACAGGTTAAAGGTCAGAGGACATGTTTGTTGTAGTTCTTTAGTTGTGCTGCAGCAGTGTTTCTCAAACAGTGGTGCGTGAGACCGGTCTGCACTTTGAATATTTGACTCAGACTCAAATATATTAAAGTTTTGTATTTACTTTAAAACATGTTTAAGAATCCCAGGCACATGTGACAGGCAGGTGTTTCCCACGTCAGGAAGTGAGTTAGCGCTCCACCTACTGTCTGCAGGTGAAATAATCAGTGTGATGTCACCCCTGACATGCTCCAAACCAGTCTGGATGATTGAAGACAGAGGTTCTCAGACTTTTCCAGATCAGGGACGACTCATCCGTTTGAAAATCATCCGTTTATCGTTTTATCGTCCTGACATCACACGAACGTTCTGAGAATGAAGCCGTGTTCAGAAACAGCTTTTTCACTGGTTTAGTTGTTTGTTTGTTTGAGTTATATCAACAAAAACAAATATCCAGATCATTTTCTGGTAGATCTCAATTACAATATTCAGACGATATTATGTCAGTCCAACAGGAAAATGTTCTTAAGCATGAAGTTAATTATTAAAAATGACTGTATTGAACTTGTTCTACTGATTATTTCAGATTTAAGCTCAGACAAAAGACTGATCTGATGTTTTGTTCTTTTCAGAGTGGAACAGTTCTCTGAGGATTTTCACAATAAAAGCTTCAGCTCCTTCAAAGTAAGAGTCTCATTCTGACGCTGCTGCACGTTTAGTCTGAACATTTATTACATTTTATTTGTTTTTTCTCTCACAGACTGAAGTTAAACAGAACGGACTCCATGGAAGCAAGACCGAACCTGGTCTGAACCTGGACTGAACCTGGTCTGAACCTGGACTGAACCTGGACTGAGCCAGGACTAAACCCGGACTAAACCAGGATGTAAAGTGCCAAACCTCATGTTTTCTTTGGTCACTTCTCTTGGTTTTAGAAGAAAAATAGGTGAAGATCGGTGCAAATGAATCAGCACGATAATGCACTTAGGGACACCTTTCATTTCAGAAACACTTGTTGTGGTGGAGAGGTGGAGGGTGGTGGATGGGGAAAAAGGTGGAGGGTGGAAGAAGGTGGAAGGTGGTGGTGGAGGTGGAGGTTTGCTCTATTGACCCCGGCCCCTGAGAGGCTGAGAGCGAGCTGGAGACGACAGCCGTTCATATTTTGTCTTTATATTCATGTTTTTTCACAGTTGTTCAAGGATCAGGTCCGTTTTCTGCAGATAATTATTTCTGTTCAAGAAAAAGCAGCTCATGATCCAGGTTTCACCAGAGTCACAAAAGTCTCCTCGAGTAAAGACGTTAGTGAAGAGAACTTCCCTGGTACAGATCATTACATGCACACTCAAGGAAAAAGAAACACAACCCTCAGTTTTGGGAGTTTTTTTGTGCAGAATAATGTTATTTTTGAGATCCTCCTGTTTCATATGAACCCTACATCCATTTCTAATCCTCAGACCAACTCTTGTGGCGTTTACACATTTTCAGTCCAATAACAAACCAAACAATAGAGCAACCCCCAAACCAAAAGTGACAGAGTTTCATCAGACTGTCAATAGTTCACTGACCCCCGTTGGCCCTGGACAGAGGTTATTCAGCCTCATGGATCCATCAGCCTCATGGATCCATCAGCCTCATGGATCCATCAGCCTCATGGATCCATCAGCCTCATGGATCCATCAGCCTCATGGATCCATCAGCCTCATGGATCCATCAGCCTCATGGATCCATCAGCCTCATGGATCCATCAGCCTCATGGATCTATCAGCAGTAGTGTCTGAGGAGATTCCGGATGGTTCTGTTCTACACTGGCCTGTGGTGTGTCCCAATGGTCTGGGCTGTGGACCTGGTGGAGGCTGAACCTGTCACGGAGATGGGGGGTAATGCACTCTTTATGGTTCTCACAATCAGTCAAGTCTGCCCAATATGGACTTACATCAGGATGGAACATGTTTTTACTAATGGAGGAGTTTTTCTTTTTTCCTTGAGTGTAAATTATTGACAAAATCCACTACATTTTAGAGTCGATTTAACACCAGAATCAGCTCAACTATATTTCAGTGCAGTTACTGTCTCTTGTACTATAAACGTTACATTATTAAACTAATTATATGTTTATGCTACAAGCAGAGACTGTAAAATCTGATCTGTCTGAATCCTGTTCAAACTCACTGTTATTGTTTTAGATTCATTCGACTAAACTTTGATCTGATTTGTGTTTGTGAGCGTCTCAAACCTGGAACATGAGAAGCTGCTGCAGGTTTTCTCATGATCATTGAACACAAAGTCATTTTAGTCCTGTTAATATGTCTGGAATGTACTTAGAGTGTGTATGACAAGTTTCCTCATTTCATTTAGTAGATTAACACTGGGTATAAATAGAAATAGTTTTACGTGAATCAGGGACAAGTTTGTGAAGAAAAGTTTAAAAATACTAATTAGAAATAGTTCTAAAATTATGACATCATCACAGTGTGGAGATATTTTCTCAAAATGAATGTTTTAATGACTCTATGAACATAAACTAGAGTGACAGACGTCCTTATTACCTGGGACAGTCCCTGTTTCAAGCCCTGTGTCCCATGTCCCAGTAAATGTGTCCAAAACCACTGATTAGTCCCAGTTTTACATGTTCCAGGTGTTTTTGACCATTTTGACTCCTCCCAACAGTAAAAGGAGGGATATATTGCTTTTTCTTTCGTCAAACTAAACAAAAATCATGTTTGAAAATCACCAAAACACAACAAAACTAAATCAGTTTGCTCTGATAAAAGTTTGAGAGAATAAACAGGAGTGTGACGGAGCCTAGAACTGACTAAATGTAGAAGAATATACTTACAGTATATATCTGTTATTATCACAAAAACTCCAGCGTGTCCCAGTTTTAAATTTTAAAATCTAGTCACCCAAACATAAACGTAACAACATGAGTGACATCAGAAGTGGAAACCTGTGAAGTTAGAGGAGTTATAACGCCACAGTGTGATGTAATCATCTATGAACAGAAAGTTTATTTTGAATCTGAAAAAATGTCTAAACTGGGACGAACTTTGCAAAATGTTTAGTGAATTAAAGGTGGGGTAGCTAACTTACATTACTAAACTTTGTGTTTTCCACTAAAAAGTATACAGTAAATACAGCACTCTGTGAAAAAATGAGACCTCTGAGTACTGTCTGCACTGAATAATAAAGAATTGTAGTTCTAATCAGGAGCTGAATGCAGCTCTCTGATTGGCTGAACTGGGGTGGTCTCTCCAGTTTCACTTTGTTGTTTGTAAAAAAGACGTTTATAAGCCATAAATGCAACCAAAATGAATACATGTCGATATTAATCATGTGTTGAAGGATTTATGAGAGGAAGTTGTCAGATTTAAAACCTAAATCGTGTTTGCAGTGTAAAAATCACCTACCTCACCTTTAAATATAATGATTGTAACTGTTTTAGTGAAACTTGTCAGAGGCACTTTGAGTCTGAGTTTTATTTGTTTTATAATCCGTTTTAACAGACGTTTGTTTGTGTAAATGTTTTATTATTATTAATCATATGTGAGTATTTTATTGCACTTGTGAGATTTTAACACTCAGACATATTTCACTTGTGAATGTTAAAATCTGAAAATATTCACATTGTTCTGGCAGCTTCTGTTGGCACTTTTAATGATTTGTTTTAATGGATTATATATTATTTTTATTGACCAAGATTAAGCTTTAACGTGTTATTAGTTTAATTTTGTATTTTTGTTCATTTGAAGGTCAGACATTTTGTTTTCTTGGTGAAGGGTAAAGAGCAATAACACTGTCCTTTGTATTTCATGTTTTGTATTTTAGTGTTTTTTTACTGTTTGTGTTTTTGTTCCGTTACTGAAGCTTTATAACTTTGTGATTTCTTTTTGTGTAAATAAAGTTTATAATAAAGTTTATCTTTAAAGAAAAGTGAAGTGTTTGTGGAAGCCTTTGTTATTGATCTTATTTAATACAAATCAATCAATAATGTCAGTTTGTTTGTCTCCAGCCCAGTTTAAGTGAAGAAGATGAAATTAAAAATATGTTTTTATCTTTATGTTTGTTCAGTCTCAGAAAAACAAAACCAGATGAATCTGACTGTTCTGTTCACAGGAGTTTTAAGACTTTTATATGAACCACAGATCACCACATGACTGATCACTTCTATTGATTACCTCAGAAAGCAGAACTGTTGGTGATTGTTTCCAGACTTATGGATCTGATTGTTGGTGTCTATTGTTCCACAAACAAATGAAACGATTCACAATGATCCAAACCAACCGGACTAACCGGACTAACCACCAAACGTTGCACATTCTTTTCTTGTGAGTCAGAATTAAAGTGAAGTACAACACAACATTTGTGAGATCTGGAGCAGGTTTGGAGTTTATTCGCCAAAAGGAAAAAAACACAAACATGTGCTTAACATTTTATTTAATTGCTTTAATATTCATGTCCACATTTCAGCAGCAGCTTCAAACTCAGCAGAAGTAATATTAACTACTGTATATTCATGTTCATGCTCAGAAGCTTCTTTCTAGTTTGTGTGATTTCAGAGAGGTAGAAAGAAACCGGCACAATTCACTGAAAACAGAAGGTTAAAAGCAAACATGAAGACGTGGGTCATTTTAGTTAAAATGTCTGACTAAATCATCTTCAAATACAAACTGTTTCTAAAGCTCTGCACAAAAGAACATCAGGTTTTAAAGTCCGCCTAAAGTATCTAGACTCAGAACAGCTGCAGTCACAGTCTGGGACAGAATGACTCTTTGAGTTTGGACATTTATTTCCTCTTCAAAAGTTGAAGTTGTTTTTTTCTTTAAAATAGTTTTAGGAGCTGGATTAACTTAAAAAAAAAAGTTTAGTTGAAGCTCATTAAAAGTCTGATTAAATGATGGAGAATGTTTGGTTTGACTGTGAAGGTTTTTGTTTAGATGTTGGACAAAAATGAATTCTTAAGAAAAAGTGGGAGGGGCCTCCAGGGGTTAAAAGTGTCTTTTATGGAGACAGAGATGTTTTCCTGCTGGAGTCTTCTGCTCCTGAAAGTCTGTTGTGTTTTTGACTTTCACTGAGAATCTTTCACTCACTCAGTCAGAGTAAATGTAGTGATACTACTTTGGTTTAACAGATGAGATAAAGTGACATTTTAGAATAAAAAACACTTACATGTATTTTATAAAAATGCTGAGGCCTTTCTTCCAGAATATTTGCAGACTGTACGAGGCTCAAGAAGAACTTCCTCAGACTGAGCAGAAGTATAAGGAGGAGGTACAGCCTTACAAGTCACTTTTCCAAAACAACCTGGATGGACTGAGGTTTATAAATTACACCAACAACCCCAGAAAACAGACACAATGAATGCTTTCAAAAGTAATTATATTTGTTTGTGGCCTTTGTCAACAGAATATTTAGTTTGTCAAAAACTCAAAAACTAGTAACTTACTTTGGTGTAAAGGTACAGCTTATCACTGAATGATAATAATAAAAAATAAGCTGTACCAAACAATCAAAGGTCATTTAGATTTTTAATTACATGCAACCACGAATATATTTCTTTTTTCCCGCGGGTCATATTCAAATGAGGACAGTGTTGGAGGCCAGACCAGTCATTGGTGTAAATTATCATTATTGCAGCACATTTTTGTAAGTCATATGGTTTTTAATTTACTATTTGGAGAATTTATTGTGCTAATATTAGGACAACAAGCAAAGATACACGCTTCATAGCCAAGCCAATGGAATACAAGAAATATAAATGTGCTGGGGGGCCACATTGAAACAGTCCGAGGGCCGCATCTGGTCCCAATTTGCCCAGGTCTGCTGAAGAGCCACAGAAACCATGATACATACACTGGGTTATTTATCAGTAATCAATATTATAATTTCAAACTTTTACAAAATCTCATGTGTCACGCTGAAAGAAGAACAGAAAGACAAAGAAGAGGTCAAATGATTGTTGTACAGATACAGAATGCCACGCTGTCGTTAAGTGAATGACCTCAACATGCATAGTATATCTAAGTGTCCTTGTGGACTTTGTAGGATGAATCTCCTTGAAGCAGCAGGTAGAGGAGGCTGCAGTGTGACACCAGAGATAGTGATGGGCCAAACGAGTCGACGCGTCCACACATGTATGGAGCACTAGAAGTGGCGCGTGTGCCGAGCCGTGTCAACATGTGTGTCACTTTAAGAAATGTCACGTGAACAACACATCTACTGTGTCTTGTTGGTCACATGGTGTCAACGCTGGAGCGAGCGTTTCTGACGCCCTTGTTTGATTTTGACACACAGCTGTTTCTGAGCGTGAGGAAGTTGACTCTGTGCTGCAGTGTGCGGCCAAAAGTGATTAGTGCCTTTAAATGTGCGTCTTGACAGAGCCACAAGCAACTAAATAATTAACCACAAGCAAATATTTAACAGCAATAGGCTGAAATCGTAATAAATTTGCTCGTAAATTGAGGAAATATTAGTTCAATCGCACCGAAATTACGTCATCTCATATGTAGCTTAACTGGGAGAGCGGGTGTTTCTCTCTACAAAAGGTCGCGGGATCGAACCTCGTCCTTGTGAAATATGTTTTTTTTTCTCTCGTATTTTATTTGTGCGTGTAGAGGTAAAAAAAAATCACAAGTTTGTGTACTTTTGTTAAGGGAAACGTTTCATATGTGTATGCAAAGTAAATAAAAACGTGTCTTCTGTTAGTAATGTCAGCATATCACTGAGCTCAGCGAGTGGTTTACTCTGACTGCAGTTCATTTATTAAACCACTTGATGGTGCTAGAATGCAACAACACTGGGTCTACACTGGGTCGACCCAGTTTGGGAAATGGGTTACACACACGTTGACACGTCATCTACCCATCACTAACCAGAGACTTGAACCCGAAGTGAAGTCAGTGCCAGACATAAAAGAGAGACTACAGTTATAGTCACAGTTCTACCTCATAATCTACAAGCTGTTATGGAGCTAAGGAGCGAAAATTCAGCCTGGAAGACTATACCAGCTTCTGCCTCAGCAATCAGCACACCTGCACTTCATCTCAGATCCAATCATGTCTCGCTCTGCGCAGCTTGTTCAATCAGCTTCAGCTCTCCTCCTCCTTCTCAGCCTATCAGGGCGTCAGAGCCACATTCAAAAGAGCAGCTCAACCTCTGCTCTTGGCTTCAGCTGTCGCAAGCGTCATTTCGTCTCATCGCAATGCAATCACGTAAGCTCGTCTGACTCACTATCTTTCATTCTGACTCAACGACCGGCCTCCGCACCGAGCCCTGCCTGTATGAATGCCAAACTGCCGTCCAAGACCGTGGTCACTTCTCTCTGACCGCCAAGCGCCTCTTACCTGGTCCGGACTTTCTCTCTCCGCGCCAGCAGCCGCGTCTACGTGCGCTCCTTTCTGGGCAGCCGCTCCCTCCTGCTTCTGCTCCCGCACCGCCAGCCGCTGCCGCAGCGGTCTAGGGAGATCCCGCCTCAGCCGTGTCTGCCTCTGCCATTTAGTCATCTCTCGAGGCGGCTCGTCCACTTCAGGCCGTCGCAGACCTATATCGGTCGCCCTCTGCGCTGCAGCAGTCCCCGCGCGTCTCCACCGCTCCTCCCGACGCTCGCCCGCTGCTGGGGCTCTGCAGTAGAGACCTGCACGGGACTAGATTTTCATGACCGCTCCCGCCCGATCCCGAAGCATCCGTGACCGTTCCCGCCCGATCCCGACGCCCCGTGTGCCTGCCGCCCGAGAAACCCCGCGGGTCCCGTCGGGTCCCGACTTTTTTTTTTTTTTTTTTCACGGAGGTAGCGTGGCGGCCCAGGGCATAACAACATGGACACAAATAACTAAACTCTGCATAACTCTCTGCATCTCGTTTTAAAATGATAGGCACCAGCCTAAATAATCTGCAACAAGGAATTTACACATCAATCATAAATCATGATGTAGCTATGTGTATTTCTACCTAAATACAAAGCTCCTCACACCTCCAGTTTCTGCTAAGCAAACACTTTACGCAGGGATCCCACTACAGCTGCACTCCGCTCCGCCTCCGAAAGTTGCCGCAAACTCTGTGTGTATTATCTCCATCTCCCCGTGCGTAAAAGCCAGTCCTTCATTCACTCCTCTGGGAAAGCTTGCGTCCGTGCTGCGGCTGCTGCTGGCGCGAGGACGCACAGATGATACGCACGCTAGACTAGGAAATGCAGCAGCAAGTTTACGTGTCTGCACCTCGCAGGTGTCCGTGTTGCGTCTCTCTGTTGAACAGCAGCGCGCACAAAGCGGTATTTCTTTCTTGCTACGTAATATTTTGAAGACAGCGGAGAGAGCGCGAGTCCGTTCGGGACCCGAGGTGTTTGGTCTGACCGCCCGGTCCCGCCCGAGGCAACGTTAAAACCGCCCGATCCCGAGGGTTTGCTCACGGGTCCCGTGGGTCCCGCGGGAATTCCCGCCCGATGCAGGTCTCTACTCTGCAGCTCCTCCAGGCCCCAGCCAAAACCTTCAGTCTAACGGGTAGGCAATTTTCTCCTCCGTTTTTTCCGTGTCACCTGCGTAATGTTTAATTCTCCTTACTATTAAAAAAAAAAATCTCGCTCATTCATTTCAGTTACTCCGTGTCTGCAGGGACTTGAGCTGGTGATTTCTTTCTCGGTCGGCATCACGTCATCTGCCTATACTAACTGCACAAGCAATTCGAGTCTTAATCGGCGTCAATAACGGCAGGTTCTTATTTCTTTTATCACGTGGCGTTCGCAACTAAAAACTTTTTTTTTTTTTTACATTCTCATTGGACAGGTTTATCTCGGATTCAGAGGTATGGAGCTGCACAGTGAAAGACCGCCCTGGTTCCGGAAGAGTTTTGCCCATGTTTATAGTGCCATAGGCTTTTCGAAAAATTCAAATTTTAAGAGTTTAAAGACAATATCGCGGGTATCCGCTATGTGCTAACTCAGATCCACAGCGCGGTTATTTTCAGTCTAAAAAGCACATCTAGAACTTAAAATTCAGCAAAATGTTGTAATAACTTCGTAGTTTACAAGCTGAAAAAACGGCTTTTTAACAAAAATGTAGGTCTTATACTCGTGACTCACCACATACAGCTGCTTAGCCCCAAGGACGTTTCCAAAACTTTTAATATAATTTTTTATCGAATTCCTATGGCAATTTAACATGGGGTCCGAGATTTAGGAACCAGGAAGTGGGCGGTCATTCTCCACTGTTGAGCTCCATTGCCGCGACAGCGTGATCAGGGTTGCCAGATTTTCAGAGAACAAGCGTCATGGCCTTTGGGGGGAAAAAAAAAAAAAAAAAAAGCCCAAACAAGCGACTTCAGGCACTCAATAAAAAGTTGTTAATATAAGCAATTAATTAAATATTATCTGTCACAGTAAAAATGTTGGTTAATGATTTTGGCATATTTTAAATAGTATTTGATCATCAATAACTTTTTTTTTTAAATCATAAAATAATGCAAAAACTCCATATTGTTGTCATTAGTGGGTAATTTTCGTGAATCAAACTTGAAAAAAAAAAAAAAAAAAAAAAAAAATCACTTGTTTATGACGCCAAGTGTCGTAAAGGAGCAAGCCCAAACGACTTTAAGCTTTTCGCAATAAAAGGCAATTAAAAGCATGTTCTAAAAGTAAGAGTTTGACTTATTTCAAATATACATAGCAAGTGTCAATTGGGGTACTAAAAGAATGGTAATCATGGTTAAGACTTTGACTTGCTTTAATTTGATCATTACAAGACTCTAAAGCATGAAATATCTTGCAAGTTTATATTTAAGTCATTAGCAAGTACAAACCTAATTGTCAAAAAAAAAAAAAAAAATTGTAAATATCGTCAAGTGCGCTCAGGAGCAAGCTCAAAAACAGCAACCTGCAACCGGCAAATTCTCAACAGATTTTCCGAAAAATAAAAAAAAATAAAATAAAATAAATAATGGTGTTGGTAAGTATCGGTTCACTCTCGACAGTTGGATGCGTTTACTTCCAGTTCAATGGCTTATTTTCATCGTTGTTTCAAGCTCAACAAATCTCGTTCAAGCCAGGTGTCGGGATAGTAGATGTCAGAGCTGCAATAGTTCTCCAGAATCTCACTCTGTCTGTCCTCTGCCTACCGTCAAGCTCTCAATCACCTAAGGGATCATTTGTTTTTCATCAGAGCCAATGCGCACGCACCCCATATGCAAAGAGCTGAAGCTCATTGACTCAGCCAGAGAAACGACCTGAGTTAGGGCCGCTGTCGGCTGGCTTCAAGAGTTTGTCAGCGTGCGAAAACAAGTACCTCTGCCATTCATCTTTTGTGTTTGTATCTGGTTTGTATCAAACCCTTAAAAGTTACATCCAAATGTGTGAAGGACAAGACTCCGTCTCAAGCTTCAGGAGCCAGATGTCGTCAGATCGGTTCATATCTGATTGACCCAGCTGCTGTCGTGTTGTCCAGGTGTAGAGCATTCTTTCGTCATGGAGCATGCGCAGTAGGGCGAATAGTGACGTCGACTAAAAATCCCTTTATAGGACCAGTTTAGTTAAAGTCTCGTTTCAAGAATTCATTTAAAGCAAAGGTTCTGTAGGCGCTAGTTACCCTCCGAATTACTGCAAATTCAAGTCAGTCTTTATGTACTATTCCGAATTTCCTCCATCATAGGCTCTATTATGGTCCAGTCACTAATAGGCTAGAGCTGTGCTTTAAAAAACAAAACAAGTTTAGAATATCTACATTTGCTTGAAGGCGATCCAATAAGTGTCTACGTATTGCTCAATACTTCCGCAAAAAAAAAAAAAAAAAAAAAGCGCTTGTGCACCCTCAAGACGTTCTGTCATGCTCCTACAACTTCGACTCATTCTATCGCCTGGATATCGCTGTGATCATATATGCTACTTTGTCAATATCGCCCCCCCTAATTCGCAATCCCTACCACGTCGTTCCCCTCAGTCTGACCGTGTTCCACCGAAACCACCTACCGCATCACAGAATCCTTGTATTTTGAAAACCAGTCTCACTCGTCCACTCCCGTTATTGTCAGCTCACAGCTGTCAAATGCAATCCTTACACTGTTGTCAATCATGCCTCTTCCCTCTTCATTCTTTGCAGTGGCTCCATTTCAGTCCGCGGAAATCTCAGTAGGTGACTGTGCGGCCGAGTCTAGAACTAGTCTTCACGGATTCCGCCCATCCGTGGGTTTTGGGGGATTCTCTCAGGACCTGCGGTTTGCAGCCAGCTGCTTTCAAGCAAGCCTCATTCACACTTTCGAATCTTCCTCATCGTAGCTCTTCCAATCATGTCCTTTTCAGTCGCATCATCAGTCGTCAGCCCGACAGTCCCAAGTCATTCCAATGTTCACTGTTGCTTGTCTAGTCTGTTTTCAGGCATTCCATAGTCTCCCCTCCGACACCCAAGGACACTCCTACATCATCCAGGGCTCATCTCAGACCTCCATTGTTCTCCAGCAGTGCTACAACTCTATCCTCTACTCCAGCCACTCATTCAGAACGTGCGGTGCCATGTCAGCCGATTTCGAGGCCTCTCACCTACCTTGCTCCCTCACATTTACAATTTTCACGACATCTTTCCCATTAACCACTCTCTGCTATCGTTCTGTTTCATCCGTTCAATAGGTAATCATTCATTATCTGGTGGTGGTTCTCAATGTTTGTCTCCATGCAAGCCATTCATTTCTCACTCAGGCCTTTCCAGCTTTATCAGTGCATTCTTTTCCTTTATTGTGTGCATCATTCTATCTCAGCAGGTGCTTCATCAGTTCACTGCAGCTCGTCAATGTTTCTATGCTTATTCCTGCTTCTCTAGGTCAGTGATCTTCTGACCTCTGCATGTTCCTCATCAGCATATTTATTCTTGTAAGTTTTGTTCTTCTAGGTTATTATTTTGGCTATCATCTGTTCTAATTCTGACTCCAGTCAAGGTCTGTATCATCAATCTCTTCTCTGGCCTTCTCTGCTCTGATCATCTTCCCTGCTCATTTTCTGCTCCTCAGGTATTGGTGCATTATTGGATCTCTCCAAATGTCTCGTCAGCCTTTCCAAGCATGTTCCCATTTTCTGTCTTTAAGTGCTCACATCCGAGTCTCTGTGCCCTGCTTTCTCGCTCAACTACGAGGTTCTATTCTATTCCTTTATCTGCTTATCCTCTGCATCCCTCTCAGCCGCAGGTGATTGCTTTATCTCGGCGCCCCATGTCGCGCGAGCCCTCACAGCATCGAAGCAATCNCCATCCGTGGGTTTTGGGGGATTCTCTCAGGACCTGCGGTTTGCAGCCAGCTGCTTTCAAGCAAGCCTCATTCACACTTTCGAATCTTCCTCATCGTAGCTCTTCCAATCATGTCCTTTTCAGTCGCATCATGTAGTCGTCAGCCCGACAGTCCCAAGTCATTCCAATGTTCTCACTGTTGCTTGTCTAGTCTGTTTTCAGGCATTCCATAGTCTCCCCTCCGACACCCAAGGACACTCCTACCATCATCAGGGCTCATCTCAGACCTCCATTGTTCTCCAGCAGTGCTACAACTCTATCCTCTACTCCAGCCACTCATTCAGAACGTGCGGTGCCATGTCAGCCGATTTCGAGGCCTCTCACCTACCTTGCTCCCTCACATTTACAATTTTCACGACATCTTTCCCATTAACCACTCTCTGCTATCGTTCTGTTTCATCCGTTCAATAGGTAATCATTCATTATCTGGTGTTTGGTCTCCATGCAAGCCATTCATTTCTCACTCAGGCCTTTCCAGCTTTATCAGTGCATTCTTTTCCTTTATTGTGTGCATCATTCTATCTCAGCAGGTGCTTCATCAGTTCACTGCAGCTCGTCAATGTTTCTATGCTTATTCCTGCTTCTCTAGGTCAGTGATCTTCTGACCTCTGCATGTTCCTCATCAGCATATTTATTCTTGTAAGTTTTGTTCTTCTAGGTTATTATTTTGGCTATCATCTGTTCTAATTCTGACTCCAGTCAAGGTCTGTATCATCCAATCTCTTCTCTGGCCTTCTCTGCTCTGATCATCTTCCCTGCTCATTTTCTGCTCCTCAGGTATTGGTGCATTATTGGATCTCTCCCAAATGTCTCGTCAGCCCTTTCCAAGCATGTTCCCATTTTCTGTCTTTAAGTGCTCACATCCGAGTCTCTGTGCCCTGCTTTCTCGCTCAACTACGAGGTTCTATTCTATTCCTTTATCTGCTTATCCTCTGCATCCCTCTCAGCCGCAGGTGATTGCTTTATCTCGGCGCCCCATGTCGCGCAGCCCTCACAGCATCGAAGCAATCTTTCCTATTTCTGCGCCCATGTCGCGCATTTTCAGCATCCCTCGCACAACATCGAGGCGATCTTTCCTATCCCTGCGCACACATCAGCGCAGCATCAGCATCCCTCACTCAGCACGAGGCATCTTTCCTTTTTCCGCGCCCCACATCAGCGCAGCATCAGCATCCCTCGCTTCAGCAACGAGGTGAACGCACCTATCCCTATCCTATCCCTATCTCTATCTTGTTTTATCCTGTCTATTTTTTCTTCCTGTTATTACCTCTGTTTTGGCCTTTCCCCGGCTCTCATCTCTCTTTTTTGGGGGGAAATCTCCTACTCCAACAGCTCATCATTTATCGCATGCACATTGTTTTCTGCCGGGGCCTAAGCGCCAAACCTGTAACAATAAATGTCATCATTAATCGATCATTTTGTCTGCTTGAGTCTGTCCAGGTTGAAATACCCCAAATGGCTGTTGTTATCCTTAGTGTAGTGGAAAAGACCACTTGCCACTTTAGCTGCCAGGGTTTAGCTTGGTCTTGACGTTGTGCTTAGAGGTGGGTAGATGAAATAAATGTTCCAGACTTACAAAGGGCAATTATTGCTGGTTATGAAGTTGTATTCCACAGGTATCCACACATAAACCATATTTTAGAACACAGAACACAAAACACATCAAAACGTTTGGCCTGAAGCCCTGGCTAGCTTCCACAGATTCCACTGAGTAGCCTACCCACCTGTTGGCATTAATTATGCCCTATGGCTCCACCCACCACACACACCCACCAATAATTCAATAAATAAACCACAAAATTAATATCTTAAAATATATTTTAAGAGGGCAAAACATAAAATTGAGGTTCAAATGGCTCTAACTTAGTTATTCCTAAAACAAACCTGTGTAATTAAACTATTTATTTTTTGCACTTGTCCATGTCTATGTTGTTTATTGTTGCTTCAGTTGTAATAATAGACAATAACAGTTCTTAGGTTTTGTGATCATTCACAAAGGTGGGTAGAGCAGCTGGAGAGTGGTTCATATTTCGAAATGCAAATACTTAAAATAAAATAATGGGCCAAGAAACTCAAGTACGATCAAATTTAAATTTAAAAGTAAGATAAAACCTGTATTTGTTCTAAAAGTAACTTTCTGAACATAAGAAATTACAATTTGTAGTAAATGTAATGCAAAGGACAAAACAGGCACAAAAACTGACATTTTCTAAGCAAACAGATTTAAAATAATGTAAGAAAAAATTACTATGTATTTCATATTTTTTGACTGTTGATTCACTCACAGTGGGAGGAGACCAAACCTTTAAGAGAACTGTCTGTCATATATTACTAAAGTAAAAGAAGGCTACAGAAAAGTAAGTGCTAGTGAATGTATGAGCTGTGGTCATCTTGGGAAGAGTAAGCTAATTAATCGTGCTAGCTGCTCACTTGAGTCCATTTTTAAACATTTGTTTTTAGAGAACTATTTTGGACAAGTGCCAGCATAAGTTCCATGCTGCACTGCAGACAAACCGGTTCAGAGAAAACTTACAGTCATTAGCCAATCAGAGGCCGCCATCAGCAGCTCCACCCGTTTCCCTGCATAAATAAACCAACCACCCTGCAACATCCCTGCAACCAGTAGTAATGCAAATTGCATCTGCTGCCACAGCGAAACCTCCGCTCTGTCACATGTGGCTGGGAAGACAAAACAACCCATCATGAAGATTGTTCAACCGTGAACTCTCTGGGAGGCATTTTTAATCAAGTTAAACTTCAAGTCAGAACTACTAGAGCCAGGTAAAGTAGACTAACTGCTCAGGACTGCTCACCCTCACCATGAGTCTCAGATGACTTCACGCTAAACTGACTAAACGGGGCTTTCTTTGGTTTATTTTTTTAGTATTTTCTGCTCACTTCACGCATGTTTAACACCTGTCAAAGAAAAATATAGGAGAGATCGGGGCATGTTGTCACACCTGGCTTTTTTCCCAAAACCAGGAGGAGCAGCTCAAATCTTAACAGCAGTTTTGTGATGTTATATCCTGTGTGCTGTATCACTAAGTAATCTGACAAAAACCTTTTTTTATATGTTCAAGTAAAAAAATAATAATTCAATTTTGAAGTCTAACTCTGTCATTACATGAAATATTCAAACTCTATTTTTAGAGTTGGTAGAGGAGAGTTTTATAACGACTGTCTCTGTTGAAGCTTGTTTTGTGCTGGAGCTAGTGTTAGCATTAGCATGAGCACATTTAGCAGCTCAAACTCACCTGTAATAAAAGTCCATTTTAGTGGTATACATAAAGTAAATTACTTTGTATAATAAGTCAGTTGATTTAAGAATTTAGTTCAGTAAAGTTTAAAATTGTAATAATAATTCAATAATTTGTCATTTTTAATTTTGTAGAATTTTGTAAGATTTGATAGAAGTTATTGAAGCTATATATACATACATGCTATATTTTATTTATTATTTAAGTTACAGAAATCTCAGGTTTTGGATATATTTCATGAGTGCAACAAACATTAGGTAGTATAGCAGTTTTTATCATTTAAAACTATTGTAGACATGTTATTGTGCTGCATTTATTCAATAAATATTTGTAGCATAATTTCTATTAATGTTTCAGAGTTTTCATGAATTGCAATAATTCCAGTGAAAGAAAATGAATAAATTGATGTTTTTATTGTTTCACTAAAGAAAAACAATTCAAATGTTGTCATGAGTTTGTCAAAGGCATTCATTCATATTTTAGATGTTTTATCATCATAAATGTTACAATGTGAAGCTTCAGTTTATCATTTTGCTCAAAATCAGAATATATCATTATATAAATAATTCAAATATAATGTTCTAATACAGTGACACTTGCCCCACATGCTGGTTAGGGTTCAGTTGTACCAGGGTCAGAGGTCACAGTGTCTGTTAAACTGTTTGTTTGTCTTTACTGGAGTTTCCACAAAAATGACATAAACAGACATTTTGAAGCCAGGACATGTCTCTTTCATTTGGTTTAGTTTTTATAAGTGTCTGACCCACAGATCCAAAGATATGAGTATGAATCTAAAAAGTGTGACAACATGCCCTGGTCTCTCCTATTTTAGCACATTTTTGAAGAAATTGTTATTTTTTAAAATTCTCTTAAAACAGCTGTATGTGATCGCGTTCTCATTCTGAACCGCGGCAGATAAACTTCTGCTCATACCTGCGCTTTATTTGACTTTAAAC
The DNA here is from genome assembly GCA_038363315.1 of Mugilogobius chulae. Classification (NCBI taxonomy): domain Eukaryota; kingdom Metazoa; phylum Chordata; class Actinopteri; order Gobiiformes; family Gobiidae; genus Mugilogobius; species Mugilogobius chulae. The sequence continues at coordinate 78,395 of JBBPFD010000088.1, forward strand.
TGCACTTTTCTGAAATGAAGTCACGTGACACGAGCTGCTCTTGTGTTGGGTTGGTTTGGACTGGATTGGACTTGGACCATGACTTGTGTAACCGGTGTAGACCCACACGAAGGACCAGGTCGGTGAAGTGTGTGGTGGTATGGGATAAACTCACCCCCTCAGGTATAAAAGCAGGACCGGCAGATTGGGTTAACGGGGGCGTTCCCTTTAGCTCAACGTGTTTGTCGGTCGCCTGCGGAACGAAAGATCCTGGTTCGACTCCCCGCTCAGGACGGTACTAACCACTATCGTCACACTTGGACAGATGCAGATACACCCAGAGACTGATGCATTACTGCCTCTAGTGGTTATGTGGCGTCACTTCATCTTTCTGACTGAGACCAGTTCAGGACTAAAGTCTGAAGTTCTAATTCCAGCTCTGAAGCTTTGAAATAACAAACAAATGTGTTTTTAGGTAAAAAACCCAAGACCTTGTTGTTGTGAGGCGAGGCTCTAACCACTGCACCACTGTCCCTGTTCAGACACGAAGAAGAATAATCTCTCTTTTTTTGTTTTCCAGCTGAACGTCACTATGACCTCCACAGAAGAACTGAGCCCACAGTGAGTGGATCTGTCACTTACACACTTTATGAGTGGATCTGTCACTTACACACTTTATGAGTGGATCTTTTATATTTTCTTTGCTCCACAGATCAGAGTCTCCAGTCAGTCTAAATAATTCTCTGAAGAGATGGAAATCTAAGGACACTTTAGACGAGTTTGGAAGCCAAACTGAAGGTTCTACAAAGTGAGTCTGGTTCTGATCAACTCTAAACTAATGACATGGAAATGGAGGGTTTTATAGACAGATTTCAAACTAACAGATGGAAAGATTTAAATGTTTTATAAGAAACCACAAAGTAAAAATGTAACCCTATAAAAGTATTAAATAAAATCTTGTTCTTTTCAGAGTAAAACACGTCTGTGAGCCTGGGATTTTCACAATAAAAGCTTCAGCTCCTTCAAAGTAAGAGTCTCTTTCTGATGATATAGTTTTGGATTTAGTTTGAATATTTATTTTACATTTCATTTGTTTTTGTTTTTTCACAGACTGAAGTCAAACAGAATGGACTCCACTGAACCTGGACTGAACCTGGACTGAACCAGGACTGAACCGGGACTGAGCCAGGACTTGGAAACAGGACTGGTCCCAGTCTCATCTTTGTTTTAGCAGGTCTATGGTGAGAGTTGGGAGCACATTAAAGGAGCTCTACTGACTTCCTGTTCAAAACTACAGATCTGATAAGCCCCGCCTCTTCATTTAAAATGTAACTGTAAAAAGCAACAGATTTAAAATAACTAATTATTATTGTTGGAAAGTGTCTCTGGGACAGTTTTGAACCATTATGCTTCACTTTGAGAATTAATCTTTTGAATTATAACAAGTAAATCCAGACAAGTGGGCGGGGCTAGGTGGTAGGTGAGACACTTGAGCTGCAGCTGAAGAACAAAACAAGATTACTCCAACATGAATGATTAAATTCAAATATAACTTTAAGTAAACTAATGATGAAGGAGCCGTTATAACAAGGTTAAAAACTTAGAAAAGTGAATTTGACAGAATAGGCGACTTTAAAATGTTCTAACTACATTTATAAATAATGGTCATTTAAAATGTTTATTTTCACATCAGAAAGACGTTTTGTTTAAGTGATGTTGGAGCTTCACAGTTGTGAACCTAATGCTGCGTTCATGTGGTCGTCGGTGCTCGTGTTTCTGAGATGAGAAGTCGAGGTTCTGACCTGTTTGTATTCATGTGTTTTTTACTTCAGAAAATCAGGATGTTGTTGTTAACCATAAAAGATAAATGACACAGCACTTTTAACAGAGGTTAATAGACCTAACCGTGAGATCTGATGCTAGCCTGTCCAACGTTAAAGGGATGTACTGTGTAAGATTGAGAGGAATTTAATGATCACATATAGTCCACAAACATTTAAATCATATTTATTCTTTACAACATGAATACTTAAGAGACACTGTTAACCAATCCACATCAACTGTGATACATTTATACGTATTTGAAATGTTTTATTACGGGCCGGAATATGGATCATTGACGCTAGATGGCAGCATGCTTAATAGACAAAATGCATGTGAAAGGCTCCCTCTGGTGTTCAAAAGTGGAAATCACTTTGTTGTTTGTTTGTTTGTTTTTCTTACATAGTGCCCCTTTAAAGGTTGTTTGTATTTATTTTCATCAGTCTCCATGTGTCAGTGATCCGATCAGTTGTTCCGAGTTGCTTGAGCGTTCATGTGCATTTTCAACTCGGAACAACATTTTTCCGAGGACCACATGAACGCAGCATGAGAACCAAAACACCACTGTTTCTCTCTAAAATCACATGTGACCGTTTCAGAAACAGGTTGTAAATACTGTATTATAAAAGTGTTTTTATTCACTCAGAGCTTAACAAGTCTGTGGAAGAACTAAAAGTTTCTCTGTTAAAGGTGGGCTAACTAACTTTTTTACTTGTAAATTAGCAAACTTTGTGCTTTCCACTAAAATGTATGTAGTAAATACAGCACTTTGTAAAAAAATGAGAGCTCTGAATTCTGTCTGAACTGAATAATAAAGAATTGTAGTTCTAATCAGGAGCTGAATGCTGCTCTCTGATTGGCTGAACTTGGGGTGGTCACAACAGTTTCACTTTGTTGTTTGTAAAAAGACGTTTATAAGCCATAAATGCAACCAAAATTGATTACATGTCGACATTAATTATATGTCAAAGCATTTATGAGAGGAAGTTGTCAGATTTAAAACCTAAATTGTGTTTGCAGTGTGAAAATTAGCTACCCCACCTTTAATTATTAGTTTAGTTTCATAATCTCTGTGGAAATCTAAAATAGAAATGAAGTCAGTATTTTTATTGATCCAGTGGGCGGAGTCTCATTCTAATAGAATTCTGATCATTGGCAGCGTTTAATCTTTATTATAAAATCTAACCTCGTTTTAGTCAGAAAAACTTCACTAAAACATTTAAATATTCACTTCATGATGTTAAACTATTTGTGTAACTTTAGTTTTATTCACACAGAATGTTTTATGAAGAAAAATGCTGCTGAAAAAGTTAAAGCTTGAACTTTTTTTCTTTTATTTCCTTCTGCACTTTATAAGATGCTACAGATTTATATAATTACATGTTAAGTTTTAAATTTTAAGGTTGTAACAGTCCAGGAGAGAAAAGCTTTAAACTGTATTTATTTATTTTCAGCTCAGTTTATTTGGTCTGGGCTTTTTGTGTCTGTTCTTGCTGTTTCTGAACCGTTACGACGCTGAAGTGGAACAAAATAAAGTTTGTTTTAAGAAAAGTGAAGCGTTTGATTTTTGAGAAAACATTTGTTATTGATCTGATCATTAGTTTAGTTCATTTATTCTGATCTAAAACAATCACGTCAGTGCAGTTTCACTTTAGTTTACGTGAAGATGAAGAAATCCAAATAAAACACTTTTAACTCTTGTGTCCTGTTCCAGCTTTTTACTCCACTTTCTTATGTATTTTTTTGCTCAAACCTGTTCATCCTCTTGTGTTGTGTTGGTTTGATTCTTTGTCCAGACTTCTAAAGGTGAAAATGTGACTCTAAAGTGGATTTGTTAGTTTCTTTTCTTCCAGCCTTGGACATGTTCAGAATCTTGGATGATTTTGTAGTTTTTGTGCAGAAGCAGTTTGTAGTTTTGTCTCTTGTTTTGTTGGAGACATTTTGACTTCCTGAGTCAAAATGAAAGTGAAAGTAAAAAAACATATCTGAGATCTGGAGCAGGTTTGAGTTTTGAAGAAAATAAAAACAGATGTTTGTTTTAAATAATAAAAACACTTTTATTATAACATAATTATTATAATATTAGTTTATATCTTCACATTAATTACACTTTCAACAGTTTCACAGACAAACTTTGAGCTTTAAAACAGTTTAAAACAAGAACGTTCTCAGAGAAAGTCAAACAGCACAAAGTCTCGTTTTAGCGACATCTGCTGGACACAAACGGCAGTGCAAGAGGTCAGAGGTCACAGGTTTAAGTGTCAAATACAGTTCAGATGTGTCGATTGCCGCACATGTGTCAGTTAAAAGTTTGAGGAGAAAATACAAGTTTATTCACATTAAATATTGTGCTGAGTTCATATTTCACTCAAAACAAACACTAAACGACTTTTACAAAAAAAAAACTTATTCCACTTTATTACGGACGTTTTTTAATCTCATGAGACGATCTAAAGTTACACCTGACCAGACATTTAACTGTTCTGAGTTTAAACTATGAACATAGAGTCAAGATAAAGTCTAGTGTGACTGACTCAGACTCTACAGAATAAACACTATTTATCCTCAATGAGAAGGTTCTAAAGAATGACTTTATATTTGTTATGAGTCTCCTTCAGAAAGCTCCACGCTGCAGCTTTACAGACGACTGGCGTGAGCGGCTTTAAGTGTTTTTCTCAGTTTAAATACATTTGATAGATTAATGTTCATCAATAAATATCAATAAAAATATTAGGCACTGATGACGTCACAAAGTGTATTAAGATTATTTAACTTTGATCACAAAAACAGTTTTCAGTCCATGTAGTGTGAATAAACAGGAAGTACTTTCAATCCCAAACAAACGACTAAACTGTGATGAAGTTTGTGAATGTTTAGTAAATCTTAATTCTAATGATCTGAACTTTAACGACTTTAGTCCAGAGAGTTTAGTTCATGATCTCAGTTTAAAATCTCTCTTTTCTCAAACTTTCTTTCAGTCCAGTTGTTTTTGTGATTCTCCAGTGCATTGTGGTCCATATCGTCCAGTCATGTGACCGTCCAGGCTCACTCTTCTCCAGGTGCATTGTGGGACATTCTGAGTGTTTGAGCTGCTGGAAATTCAGACACAAACACCACACGTCCTGAAGTTTAGAATCACAGAGTCACAGCAGTTCAAACCTGATGTTCCACAGTTTTAGGACAGATGAGTGACAGGTGAGTGACAGGTGCAGCAGGTGTGAGTGACAGGTGAGAGCGACAGGTGCAGGTCACACGTTGATGACAGCGTCCTCCTCGTCTTCTTCGTCTCTCTCGTTTTCCTCGACGCTCGGACTCATGATGTATCTGAAACATTAACATTATTATCATTATTAAAGTGAAGCTAAACTCCGCCCACAAAGTCTGCTGGAAAAGCCCGAGGAGCAGGTGAGAGGAGGGTGTGACTGGTCTGACAGCAGCTCAGCACCGAGTGGACAAATCACTGCTGATGTCAGAGTCACAATAAAAAGACTCAAGAGAAGTTTCTCTTAAATATGAGGTCACTGTTTGAGACAGACCCCGCCCACGTCACTCTAAACCCCGCCCACCTCACTCCACACTCTGCCCCTAAACCAGGACAAAACCAGGTCTAAAACAGAACTAAACCAGGACTTAAAACAGATCTTAAACAGGTCTTAAACCAGGTCTAAACCCGGTCTTAAACCTGGTCTAAACCAGGTCTTAAACCAGGTCTTAAACCAGGTCTAAACCAGGACTAAACCAGGTCTAAACCAGGTCTAAACCAGGTCTAAACCAGGTCTAAACCAGGACTAAACCAGGACTAAACCAGGTCTTAAACCAGGTCTAAACCAGGACTAAACCAGGACTAAACCAGGTCTAAAACCAGGACTAAACCAGGTCTAAACCAGGTCTAAACCAGGTCTAAACCAGGACTAAACCAGGACTAAACCAGGTCTTAAACCAGGTATAAACCAGGTCTAAACCAGGTCTAAACCCGGTCTTAAACAGGTCTTTCTCACCTGTAGTCTCCGGCGATGGCCTGAGCTGCTCCAGATCCCAAACACATCCAGTCGTGTTGTTTCCAGAAGAGCTGTGACTCCTCCCCCTGCTGCTGTAGCCCCGCCCCTTCCTCCCGTAGCCCCGCCCCTTCCTCCTGCAGGTTCACGTACAGCAGAGCGGCAGGTTGAGGGTTCGACTCCAAACTCAGGAGCAACGTCTGAAGTTGAGTCACTAAATCTGAGAAACTGGGTCTGCACTTTGGAACGGGGCTCCAGCAGCTGTGCATCAGCTCATATCTATAAAATATAATAAAATATAATATAAATACACTTTAAATATGTTAAAAACACAGACACGGGGCTCCAGCAGCTGTGCATCAGCTCATAACTGTCAAAATATAATAAAATATAAGGAAAATATACTTTAAATATGTTCATAACACACACACGGGACTCCAGCAGCTGTGCATCAGCTCATAACTGAGAAAAAACAACAAAATATAACTAAAAATATACTTTAAAACACACATACAGGACTCCAGCAGCTGTGCATCAGCTCATAACTGAGAAAATATAATAAAATAAAATAAATATATACTTTAAAACACACACACAAGACTCCAGCAGCTGTGCATCAGTTCATAACTGAGAAAATATAATAAAATAAAATAAATATATACTTTAAAACACACACACAAGACTCCAGCAGCTGTGCATCAGTTCATAACTGAGAAAATATAATAAAATAAAATAAATATATACTTTAAAACACACACACAAGACTCCAGCAGCTGTGCATCAGTTCATAACTGAGAAAAAACAATAAAAATATACAAAAATATACTTTAATTCTGTTTAAAACACACACACAGGACTCACAAATCAGGTCAACAGTCTCAGGGTCACACGTTCTCAGTATAGTCTTATACTTAAGAGTTATATTTATATTTTTATATTTTAGACTCACATATCTGGTTGACAGTCTGGAGCAGGGCTGCTGTAAAGGGCCACATTGGCATCATGGCTGTCTTAGCCTCACTAATCTTTGATGTATACAAATAATAGTTGTATTTGATTATTGTATATTTTTGAAGGGACATGTACTGAATATTTACATCCACATTAGTCTGAAAAATGACTCACGCTTTTAATTTCAGACAAATCATTTCATTAGGTTAAGACCCAGATGACTCCTGGCACTAATATAAGATTTAAGTAAACCTTATAAGACCTTCAGGGCCACATGAATTCAGGTGGAGGCTTGCCTGGAAAGTCCAGACTAATATATCTCAGTATTTGTACAGAGAAATATCAGTTGGTACAGCAGTGAGGCTGGATTCCCCAGGCAAGCATTTGGCCCTCGGGCCTTGAGTTTGACATATGTGGTCCGGAGGGTCTCATGTTCAGAGTATTTTTACAGTTATATTATAATATAAATATAATATTAAACTCACATATCTGGCTGACAGTCTCAGGGTCACATATTCAGAGTATAATCTTACATATTAACATTTATATCTATATATTTTTACTCACATATCCGGTCGACAGTCTGGAGGCTCACATGTTCTCAGTATAATCATGTATAATTACAGTATAATTACAGTATAATAATGATATTAAACTCACATATCCGGTCGACAGTCTGGAGGTTTCTTCAGTCTTTCTCCTTTGATTAAATATTCATAAATCTCAGAATTTCCACTCCAGGATACGGAGTCTGTCCTCGAGTCATCACCTCCCACATGGTCACGCCGAACGCCCACTGTGGACACATGACATCATCACTTATAAGCCCCGCCCACACAGTCACGGCTCCGCCCACAATCCCACCCACAACCCCAAAGACAGCTCCAACAACAGCTCCTACAAACACTCCAAAAACAGTCTGTTCTCGAGTCATCACCTCCCACATGGTCACACCAAACGCCCACTTGGACACATGACATCATCATGTATAAGCCCCGCCCACCTGGACCCAGCTCCGCCCACAGCTCCTCCTACAGCCTCACTTTCTCTCTGTGAGTTCTGTGAAGGAGGAGATATATTTTTCTTCTGTAAACGGACTCCTGTTACATTTTTTGTTTCTTTGTTCAAAAAATAAAATACTCAGACTTCTGGAACTTTACGGACTCACAAAATCACTGCTCCCGATATTTTTTCTGGAGGTTTTGGTGGCTCAGGTTTGAACAGATCTAAACTACAAGATTCACACTTTTTATGAAGGAAATCACCAGAGTTTGTCTTTAAAACTGCAGCTTTGGACCATTGATGTGATTTTCATTTGATTTGGAATAAATGATTGAATAAAGTGTGTTGGTGTTAATCTCTGGTGTGGATGTTTAACTCTTGTCAGTGTTAGACTCACCACATCACTCTGGCTGGTGTAAACGTTGTCGCTCAGACTCTCCAGAGCGATCCACTTCACTGGGAGTTTAGACACAGAACCCTGACGATAATAATCTCCACTGTAGATCCTCTTGGACAAACCAAAGTCTGCAACGCACACGACCAGGTTCTCGTCCAGCCTGGGGAGAAAAACAGGGTCAGAACCAGGTCTGAACCAGGACTAAACCAGGACTAAACCAGGACCAAAGTCTGCGACGCACACGACCAGGTTCTCATCCAGCCTGAGGAGAGAAACCGGGTCAGAAACAGGTCTAAACCAGCAAGTCGACAGCAGAGAATTACTGCTGCCACATCTAAAACCTGCACTTCCTTTTGAATTCAAAGTAAATCTGATCCTAGTTTGAATCTTTGGAGTGTTGGTTAAAAAGGAATTACAGTCCAGGGATACATTTTCTCCAATAACACCAGGTCTAAACCAGGACCAGAGACCAGGTCAGAACCGGGTCAGAAACAGGACTAAAACCAGCTCCAGACCCAGACCCAGACCCAGACTCAGGTCTAGACTCACATGCAGTTCCGAGCAGCCAGGTCTCTGTGGATGATGTTCTTGTTGCTCAGATATTCCATCCCACAAGCCACGTCCAACATGAACCCAACCAACGTCTGCAGCTCCAGAGTCTAAACAAACAAACAAACAAACATGTAAACATGAACCCAACCAACGTCTGCAGCTCCAGAGTCTAAACAAACAAACAAACAAACATGTAAACATGAACCCAACCAACGTCTGCAGCTCCAGAGTCTAAACAAACAAACAAACAAACATGTAAACATGAACCCAACCAACGTCTGCAGCTCCAGAGTCTAAACAAACAAACAAACAAACATGTAAACATGAACCCAACCAACGTCTGCAGCTCCAGAGTCTAAACAAACAAACAAACAAACATGTAAACATGAACCCGACCAACGTCTGCAGCTCCAGAGTCTGAACAAACAAACAAACAAACATGTAAACATGAACCCAACCAACGTCTGCAGCTCCAGAGTCTAAACAAACAAACAAACAAACATGTAAACATGAACCCGACCAACGTCTGCAGCTCCAGAGTCTGAACAAACAAACAAACAAACATGTAAACATGTAAACATGAACCCAACCAACGTCTGCAGCTCCAGAGTCTAAACAAACAAACAAACAAACATGTAAACATGAACCCAACCAACGTCTGCAGCTCCAGAGTCTAAACAAACAAACAAACAAACATGTAAACATGTAAACATGAACCCAACCAACGTCTGCAGCTCCAGAGTCTAAACAAACAAACAAACAAACATGTAAACATGAACCCAACCAACGTCTGCAGCTCCAGAGTCTAAACAAACAAACAAACAAACATGTAAACATGAACCCAACCAACGTCTGCAGCTCCAGAGTCTAAACAAACAAACAAACAAACATGTAAACATGAACCCAACCAACGTCTGCAGCTCCAGAGTCTAAACAAACAAACAAACAAACATGTAAACATGTAAACATGAACCCAACCAACGTCTGCAGCTCCAGAGTCTAAACAAACAAACAAACAAACATGTAAACATGAACCCAACCAACGTCTGCAGCTCCAGAGTCTAAACAAACAAACAAACAAACATGTAAACATGAACCCGACCAACGTCTGCAGCTCCAGAGTCTGAACAAACAAACAAACAAACATGTAAACATGAACCCAACCAACGTCTGCAGCTCCAGAGTCTAAACAAACAAACAAACATGTAAACATGAACCCGACCAACGTCTGCAGCTCCAGAGTCTAAACAAACAAACAAACAAACATGTAAACATGAACCCAACCAACGTCTGCAGCTCCAGAGTCTAAACAAACAAACAAACAAACATGTAAACATGAACCCAACCAACGTCTGCAGCTCCAGAGTCTAAACAAACAAACAAACAAACATGTAAACATGAACCCGACCAACGTCTGCAGCTCCAGAGTCTAAACAAACAAACAAACAAACATGTAAACATGAACCCAACCAACGTCTGCAGCTCCAGAGTCTAAACAAACAAACAAACAAACATGTAAACATGAACCCGACCAACGTCTGCAGCTCCAGAGTCTGAACAAACAAACAAACAAACATGTAAACATGAACCCGACCAACGTCTGCAGCTCCAGAGTCTGAACAAACAAACAAACAAACATGTAAACATGAACCCAACCAACGTCTGCAGCTCCAGAGTCTAAACAAACAAACAAACAAACAAACATGTAAACATGAACCCAACCAACGTCTGCAGCTCCAGAGTCTGAACAAACAAACAAACAAACATGTAAACATGAACCCAACCAACGTCTGCAGCTCCAGAGTCTGAACAAACAAACAAACAAACAAACATGTAAACATGAACCCAACCAACGTCTGCAGCTCCAGAGTCTAAACAAACAAACAAACAAACATGTAAACATGAACCCAACCAACGTCTGCAGCTCCAGAGTCTAAACAAACAAACAAACATGAACCCAACCAACGTCTGCAGCTCCAGAGTCTGAACAAACAAACAAACAAACATGTAAACATGAACCCGACCAACGTCTGCAGCTCCAGAGTCTAAACAAACAAACAAACAAACATGTAAACATGAACCCAACCAACGTCTGCAGCTCCAGAGTCTGAACAAACAAACAAACAAACATGTAAACATGAACCCAACCAACGTCTGCAGCTCCAGAGTCTGAACAAACAAACAAACAAACATGTAAACATGAACCCAACCAACGTCTGCAGCTCCAGAGTCTGAACAAACAAACAAACAATCAGGTAAACAAACAGGTAAACACACATGTAAACGCAGCACACACATGACCAGAGGTTCACATGTCTTTAGATAAACTCTGGGTCGGTTTTAGACGCGTGTTCTGGAGCCACTGTAATGAGGCGGTCTGGACGTTTGCAGGGCCGGTTCTAGTTCATTTATGTCTTAGGCAAGATTTCCCTTTAACCCCCCCTAATTTAGAAGAGTTTATTAAATCCAGTCCAATTTTCTGTGATACTTTACAACTCTGATATATTTTAAATGCTTTTTTCTTAATACATGATGTAATGGTTTTATTATTGAAAAAAAAGGTCCGCCCCTGTAAACCGGCGTTCTAGCTCCGCCCCTGTAAACCAGCGTTCTAGCTCCGCCCCTGTAAACCGGCGTTCTAGCTCCGCCCCTGTAAACCAGCGTTCTAGCTCCGCCCTGTAAACCAGCGTTCTAGCTCCGCCCCTGTAAACCAGCGTTCTAGCTCCGCCCCTGTAAACCAGCGTTCTAGCTCCGCCCTGTAAACCAGCGTTCTAGCTCCGCCCCTGTAAACCAGCGTTCTAGCTCCGCCCCTGTAAACCAGCGCTCTAGCTCCGCCCCTGTAAACCAGCGTTCTAGCTCCGCCCCTGTAAACCAGCGTTCTAGCTCCGCCCCTGTAAACCAGCGTTCTAGCTCCGCCCCTGTAAACCAGCGCTCTAGCTCCGCCCCTGTAAACCAGCGCTCTAGCTCCGCCCCTGTAAACCAGCGCTCTAGCTCCGCCCCTGTAAACCAGCGTTCTAGCTCCGCCCCTGTAAACCAGCGTTCAGAAGCTTCAGTGACCAGACTGTCCTGTGTGATCAGAGGAAACGCTGCTGTTACACAAACTTTATTCAGGACAGGACTTCTGTTTTGCAAATGTAAAAACTCTAAAAATCACTTTGACAATTTGCGCGTTGCGCCGTTACGCGCCACATTGAGTTTCTAATCTTGTTTTTTTTCACTTTATATTTCGAACCTTTTCTCCGCAGATATAAGGCAGATTTGCACAAATGAAGCATCAATGCGAAGCTACAGCCTCTATAAAGTGAGGATGAGAGAGGAACAAAGAAAAGTTGTCGGAACGCAAATGTTACTGAGTGAGACAAAGAGCACTCTGGGTGTTCACAACTGCTGCGGGTCTATATTAAAAAGCCTTTATTTGAAAACTTAGATCAGACTCGGCAATTTCCCACGACACCCCATTTGAGAACCTCTGGTGTAGTGTGTTGTGTGTAGTGTGTGTAGCGTGTAGTGCAGTGGTCCTCACTATTTTTTAAAGAAGAGCCACATTGACGGACCAAAGAGAAGGGGAGAGCCGCAAAACATCAAACATAAAAACAAACAAAAAACAGGCCAGCGCAAACTAGAATATGGAACTCAAATGTGTGTTTGTATGTTTGAAAATAAAGCACAAATGTGCAGATAAAAATTCATTTAAATTCAAATTAAATATTATTTTGTGTATTATAAAAATAGGGATTTCAATTTGACTTGTAGCTTCTTTAATATACATGTTATCAGTGGTTAAAGTGGGATTTGGAGGTGGGGGAACTCTATTTTAGGGTCAGGGCCATAAGCAGGATTTTGAACAAACCGAAATCCAAAAGGATTTGATTAAAAGTAAATAGTCTTTTTTTATATTGTCACTTATATATTGCTATTGGAGGTTGCAGAAGAGAGAAATTCTCTGATATGTCTTGACATTGAGCAGCTGGAATCAGGCTACTCTTTAAAAAAAAGGAGGTCTGGGGAATTTTGAAAAAATCAATGCAATTTCCTGCATTTTGGTGAGTTTTAGATGTGATATTCTTATTAGTACAACACAAACATACACAAAACACACAAGTCACACACACACTCATACACTCAGATCATGGGACCAGAGGGAGGAAGGGGGGAAAGAGAAGGGTGCCCTGTCTAGGCTACCCCATGTACATGGGACACAGCCTTGGTATATAGATAGATAGATTCTTATTATTTGATGTGACTTTACCATAATTAAAAAGACATGAGGCAATTAATAAATAAATAAAAATAGAGGCAACCAGAGACCAGATTAGGGAGGCCCCAGCCCTGGATGCCTCCTTTAGCTCTGTAAAACTGTTTTAGGCACATGTGGTTTTAGGAGCATTATCAAATCTATCTATCTATCTTCCTCACAAAAATAAGACAAGACAATTTTCTATAATTTGGTGTACACAATCTATTGTAACCCACAATAGCTTGTGTACACTATAGCCTACTCAGCTCCTCTCTTCTCCTTGAGTCCCTCCTGCCCATGCATTGCTCCTGTCTCTGTATCTACTCCTGTCACTGCTCCTGTCTCTGCTCCTGCTCCTGTCTCTGCTCCTGTCTCTGTCTCTGCTCCTGCTCCTGTCTCTGCTCCTGTCTCTGTCACTGCTCCTGTCTCTGTCACTGCTCCTGTCTCTGTCACTGTTCCTGCTCCTGTATCTACTCCTGTCACTGCTCCTGCTCCTGTTTCTGCTCCTGCTCCTGTCTCTGTCACTGTTCCTGCTCCTGTATCTACTCCTGTCACTGCTCTCGTCTCTGCTCCTGTCTCTGTCACTGTTCCTGCTCCTGTCTCTGCTCCTGTCACTGCTCCTGTCTCTGCTCCTGTCTCTGTCTCTGCTCCTGTCACTGCTCCTGTCTCTGCTCCTGCTCCTGTCTCTGTCACTGCTCCTGTCTCTGTCTCTGCTCCTGTCTCTGTCTCTGCTCCTGTCTCTGTCTCTGCTCCTGTCTCTGCTCCTGTCACTGCTCCTGTCTCTGCTCCTGCTCCTGTCTCTGCTCCTGTCTCTGTCACTGCTCCTGTCTCTGTCACTGCTCCTGTCTCTGTCTCTGCTCCTGTCACTGCTCCTGCTCCTGCCCCTCTGCCCTCAGTGCTGGGCTTTAACATATCTGTGCCAATTTATAAGTCAAGTTTTAGCGCGGTAAAACCACACGCGGTTATTTGGAAGCTTATATCGCTCTCTCCCGTTCGTGCGCACCGCGCTGTCAGACTTCCTCACATCCGAAACAGCACCAGCGGGAGGGGCTCGCCCCCGCGGCCGAGTTGTCTCGAGGAACACGCGCGGTGATCGCATCGTCGTTTACGTCGCCTTTAGTTTTGAGCTCCGTGTTGATATAGTTGAAGAGAAAAGTGATTAAAGTTTTGTTTTGGGGTTTTCCGTCCCGCTGTGAGATGAGCCCTGTCCTCTGACACTGAGCAGTTTCTCCATGAGTGACATGACTCTGCCACTGGACTCTGCGCTGTGCAGCGAGCTGCGCGTGTAGTTCAGGGCCAGTTGTTCATTTCGCTAGTGCCGCTGACTTAATCACTTATCAAATAGATCTAAGCTACAAATAAATGCAACTGCAACTCAAAGCAACTGGAACTCAATCATTTAATTACTATAATCATTTTGCATGTGTTTATTTTATTATAACAATGTTATTTTTAATTACTTTTTAATTTTTTATTTTATTATTATTATTTTTTTTTGGAGGGCATTGAAGGTGCCGGAACGCCGTTCCTGACCGTTCCGGCCCACTTTAACCCCTGCATGTTATATTACTACGGTCAGGTCAATTTACATTTATTATAGCAAATTACAAACATTTGTTGTCATTTTTAAACAGTCAGTGTTTTGCATTATGAGCCTGATGTAGTTTAAATCTAACATGCATCACATTATCCAACCAACCAAACCACACTGTACTTACTATTCAATATGTCTACACTTCATTCTTATTATTTTTAATATTAAACTGATGCGTCTCTGGTCACTCTGTGACGTGCTAGCTCCGCCCCCTTCATCTGCCTTTCTCACACCTCCACTGATGCTGCTGCTGCGCTGACACAGAGACAAGACAAGTGTGTTTTTCTCCCTTTGGCCAGAATCATACATGAAATAAACCTAAATACCTCTTTGCAGACACTATTTAACAAAGTTTAATTGTGGAAAAACTCTCCGCTGGACTGCAGTGTTCGCGAACGCGCGTGTAGGACTAGATTTTTCCCGATCAACTTTTAAAGTGTTTAGAACTAATTATCTCCGCCAATATTGATCCTATCATTACGAAATAAAAACTGGGACATAGTTTAGACTCTTCTCTCTCAGAATATGTCCACTTCAAGTCTGTGTGTGGGCGTGACATTTCACTACAGCTGCTCAAAGATACGTGACTTGATGTGAGAAGGAGAGCTGGTGCGTCCTATGGCTGGAGTGGAAAACCATTTGGCACAGTCTGAGCGCGTCACTTCATTCATTTCTTAGATCGCCAAAACATTTATTTTGCTTAATATAAGGGTGAGCTCGCAGCTCCGTGCATGTCTAAATGAATGTAGCTATACAATGTGGTTCATTTGGTCAATGGGCAGCAGGGTGAAGCAGTGGATGCAGCGCTGAAAAAGAACCAAACTAAGAGCACGCTTGTTGTGTGAAATGTGATCTTGCCGAAACTTGCTGAGAGCCGCCAAGTAAGGCTCTAAGAGCCGCATGTGGCTCGCGAGCCGCGCAGTGAGGAACAGGGGTGTAGTGTGTAGTATTATGTGTAGTGTGTAGTTGTGTGTTTCTCACAAAAGGTTCCTCTCCGAGTCGGGACAGCAGCAGGAACGTGTGCAGGTCTCCATGTTTCATAAACGGCAGAACAACCATCGGAACAGAAGTCTCTGACCAGGTCTGCGATGAAGACTGACTCCTGTTGGACGACACAGCTGTCAATCACACATAGGACACGCCCACAAGACTCCTACAGGACCAGACAGCTGTCAATCATACAAGAGACACGCCCACTCACAACACAAGTGCAGTAGGACTGGGCAATGTGGACAAAAAAAATAAAAAATCTCGATCTCATAATGTTTTAAAGCTTCTATAAAGGACGAGCCAGTGAAGTCGTTTTAATTCATATTAAAACTATGATTAACAGTTTCCTGTCACTCAAACTGCGTTGCCATAGTTACTCACACGCCGAGGGGAAAGGGGCGGGGCCTGCTGCTGCTTAGGGGACAGAAGACGAGGAGACACGCAGTGGACAGTGGACAATCTTTAACTTTTATCAGAGAAAACCTCACAAAAAGCACATGGAAGCACTC
>JBBPFD010000089.1:0-15365 GCA_038363315.1 Mugilogobius chulae
AAGAAACGTGCTGTTTTTTACTTAGCGTCATGTTTGGATCAGTAAACAGTCGCGAGAAACACGCTAAGTATATATTTCTTAAATAATTATTTAATAGAAGCACACAAAAGTTTGTCGGAGAAGCGGCATTTCTGAGAGAAATAGAACTACATCGACACCACTACATCGGCAAAAAAATGTTAGGTGTCGGAGTACCGGGATGGGAGAGAAAATATGCTAATGCCGCACATCGACAATTACACTTTAATGTTGACATTCCGGGTTGTCGCTAGAGAGGGGTGTAGCCCATTAAATTAGTAGACGCACAATCAGCAGCTCTGCTCCATTTGGTACAACACAAACAGCGCAACGCCATTTTCCTCCGGTAGAGGTGATGACGCAAATCAATTGAACACAATGGCAGAAGTTGCACTTTTATGGATAAAACGCACTAAAACAAGATATTTCAGCAAAGTGTTACACCAGGCTCACACTGCCTCAAGACCAGATCTGGAACAGGATCCATGCGTATGTACAGACTCTGCTGGCCTTCACGCTCAGCTTGGGAGTTTCAGATCACTGACACGTGTATATGTAAACAAAGAACACTTGTGTCGAGTTGTGGGCTTATTTCACGTCACTCTTTTTTTTCTGTTTGATTTTTCCCAGCACAATGGATAAGAACAGTACGTTTATTTACATTCTCAGCGTTATATAGCCGTGTAAATGTCGAGCATTTTGATGTATTTGTTGCAGTAGTAGTAACGTCATGATTTTATTTAGAAAACCACCGGATGCATTTCAGCCGCGCTCGCTTGGTTTCCTGTTAGTCGTGTCTTGTTTTCACAACTTCATCATAAAAAGATCCAGAGCGCTCCGGCAAAAAGTTCTTTCAATGGAAAAGATCCAGACGACCGGAGCAGATTCACGCGGCTCGCCGGATTGTTGCGTCATTACTTTTTAAGAAACAGAAAGTGTTCAAACTGGAGACCTGCATGTGACAAGATTTTCATGACCGTTCCCGCCCGATCCCGACGCTTCCGTGTGCCTGCCCGCCCGAGAAAACCCTGCGGGTCCCATTGAGTCCTAACTTATTTTTTTATTTTTTCGGTGACTCGGAGATTGCGTGGCGGCCCCAGGGCATAACAACATGGACACAAATGACTAAACTCTGCATAACTCTCTGCATCTAGTTTTAAAATGATTGGGCACCAGCGTAAATAATCTGCAACAAGGCAATTATGTTCGTTTGACAGATTCAATCATAAAGCCATGATGTCTGTGTATTTCTTACCTGAAATACAAAGCTCCTCACACCTCCAGTTTCTGCTAAACAAACACTTTATTTGCCCAAACTCCATGTGTATTATTTCCATCTCCCTGAGCGTAAAAGCCAGTCCTTCATTCATTCTTCTGGGAAAGTTTTCGCCCGTGCTGCGGCCGCTGCTGGCTCGAGGACGCACCGATGATACGCACGCTAGACTAGGAAATACAGCAACGAATTTACATGTCTGCACCTTGGAGGTGTCCGTGTTGTGTCTCTCTGTTGAACAGCAGCGCACACAAAGCGGTATTTCTTCCTTGCTACATAATATTTTTAAGACAGCGAAGAGAGCGCGAGTCCGTTGGGACCCGAAGTGTTTGTCCTGACCGCCCGTTCCCGCCCGAGGCAACATTAAAACCGCCCGATCCCGAGAGTTTGCTCACGTGTCCCGTGGGAATTCCCTCCCGATGCAGGTCTCTAATTCAAACACCGAACCGCAGTACGAACTGGATGCAGTGTGATCCCGGTGTTAGATTGTATTTCCCATACTGATATTCATAAGCAGAAATGCTGTACAAACTTCATCACTTGCATTGCCGATGCGACGCGAATACTCTAGTGTGAAGCTATATGTACAACGTGTAAATTAAATGAAAAAGAAAAAAGTTTGGGTTGTGTGATTTTTTGTTTTTGTTTTTTTTTCGAGACAGCTCTGAAGTTGCAAAAACTCTTTAAGTTTAGGTCTGGGGTCAAAGGATTTGTTATTATTCATAACAATAAAACAATTCTCATTGTGAGATTAAAGGGACTGTACTCGATTTTTTGCACAAGATAACTTAAAAGCAATTTCCCCTAGCACTGATGCCTTGTTAATGTATCTATCAGGTGGAAATTAGTGTCAAGTCCTGTCTATGTCTAATAAAATCCCGTTTGTGTGCAGCTTTTCTGTTTTGTTTTTAGCATTGTGGCTAACTGTTGTTAGCATAGTGACTCACCTCGCTGCTAAAAGCTGTGAAAAAACTTTAAAACTCATCATGATGAACAATTCTGAAGCTCAGAATGCATTAGATACGTAAGGAAATCATGTAGCTGAAGGAAAAAGGTTAAATTAATTATTTCTGTTTGTTTACATTTTTAGGATGCAAAAATCAGGTACAGTCCTTTAAGTATTGTGAGATTCATCTTGGCTAAAATACCATGTGTGTCAGATTTGGTTCATATGTATTCCAGAAACTCTATGTAGACTTTTTTTCCAGGACTGCAGAGTTACAGTACGTGACCTGCTGTGAGGGGAAAGTCGTGAGCTGCATTACAATCGTCCAATTTCTCTGTGAATCAGGAGTTCAGAACTACACTTCACTTTTGAATCCAGCCTATTAAACGTCCCTGAATCCAAACTACTACCCCCCATTCTCTCTGCCTCTGCATGAAACAACACCCAGTCATTTCTTACATAATATGTTTGCTCTGACTCCTCACCTTCTCTCCCCTCTCCTCTCGGCCCGCGCACTCACCTATTTATTATTTTCCTCTTTCCTTTGGCGTAAATGAGCTGTGATGGCGCGGAGAGCTAGCTGTGATGTTGCTAATGGTCTGGGTGGGCTCCTGACCGCCGTGCGAGCGCTGGCCTCCGGTGCACAGATAAATGCGTGCTGCTTTTCCCCTGATCCGTGACTTCCTCCAAACCACTGCACCGCCGTCGCCATGGAAACACCTTTGAAAAGACAGGCACGCGCGTAGCATCTGTCCGTCCGTTAGCCATTAGCACGTGTGAAAGGAGGAGGTTAAAGGGGGCACTGTTTTTTTTTTTTTTTTTGTAGTTCTGTTGATGCTGAAGGGCTGGAGGTGAATATTTTGGATGTAAAATGGTGAGGAGAAAGAAGAATAAAGATTAGAAGAATATGAACAAAACCAAGAAATACAAGTCATGCTGATGTCAAGTTCAAGTCAAATCCAAATCCCACAATAAACTACTGAGGCTTGGGAAATACTTGAATCGTAAACATGACTTTCAATGCCATTTTTCAGTTCCTTGGCTTTAAATCTCTATGTCAATAAGCAGAAAACAAATACCAAACTACGCTCTACAAAAAACAAAAACACCACGTAGCCCCTTTGCGCCAAAGGCTCACTCGACAACGTCTCAAACGAATTGTGTGAGCTGCGTCCTGCCCAACCTAGCGGCACAATTCACGTCTCCCCAACAAACTGCGAGACACAAGCTGAAAGTCTCACAAACAAAGCGCAGTGTGTCGGCTTAACAGAATAAACAAGAAACATCAGGTCAATATTCAATAGGGATGTCCGCCGAGCCAACATGAGACGTCAAAATGGTTGGCAGAACCGGCTGTTTCCGGGATAGCTCTCATTGTTTTTTTTTTTCATTGGGATCTGATTGCTGAAATCAAAAGCTTTCTTTTTGGTGTAGGCTTTTTCTGATAGAAGCTCTATGGATTTCTCTTATCGAACCTGTTAGCACACAGAGTTACACAGCAAGAGACAAACATTGTCTTTTTTGGTGTTTTTTTTTTTTTTTTTCAGCTTGCCGCCAATAAGTTTTAACTACTTCTGTCAACCAACGCGTCACATGATCACCATTTTGACATCACATGTCGGCTTGGCGAACATCCCTATAAAGAGAGAGAAGTGACAGCCCGGGTAAAATGCCCTGGATTCCTCCAAATGCCTAGAGTCAGAATGAAACTTTTACAAAAATTTAGTCTGCTCGAGTAAAACCAGCTCTGAAAGGTTTGTAATCTGGTCATTGAACAACTAAATAGTATATTAATCTGTGCGTTTTTTTCTGCATTAACTTGAGCTATTTTTGTTGTTTGGTTTAGGTTTTATAATTGTTATTTTTGTAAATAATCAGTGACAAAGTTGATGTATGTTGGTGTGAGCATAATCAGTTATCAGCCTTCGGCCATTTACCTTTACACTTTTACTCAAGTATAAGGAGTTTCAGCAGAACTTTTACCAATTTTTTTTTTTTTTTTTTTACACAGTAACTGCACTTTTTACTTGAGTGGTGAACTACTTTTGCCATCTCTGGGAATAAGTGGGTGAAAATGAATGAATGAATGAATGAATGGAGGCTTAATTGGAGCTCTGTTTAAACAAAACTCCACAACAGAAAAACAAACACCTTTGATCAGTCTGCTCATAATTTTGCCTCAGACCGATTGTCAAGGAGCATTTTTCAGACAAAGTGACGTCAGTGCAGAATCTCTATGCAATAGTGTCTTTTTAGATCGTGCCTCTGTCTCATTCTTTCTGTTCCCGTCCAACATCCGTCACCCGTGTGTGTGAGTTATGGATCCCGGCGCAGTGATATGAATCTGCTCACCTGTTTGGTTCTGGGACGAGACGCGGCTCTGAATTCATTACCTCCATCAGTGCGGCGTACAACACAGCACAGACTCAAACTGAAAGGTCAGGCCGAGGTCACGGAGCTCCGGTTTAATCGTCCAAAGGGAGGGAAGTGGGCGGATCAGGATGGGAACGGTTTGGAGTGATTACAGGACACGGACAGTCGGATGGAGATTTACACATTTATGTCAACCTTTTGAATACTGTATAGAAAAAGGTTGCATGTGTTGATTAAAAAAAATATTGTATTGTAATTGGAATTTTACTTTGCCTTAGTAATATTTTAATGCGTATAGAGTAAACTGAATTCTTCATTTCAATTGATTTGTATAGCCAGTTATCTCAAAAGACTTCACCAGATTATTGTATTAGCAAACAAAATTATAGAGGAGACTCCAGGTCTCATAGAGCATTCAGTCTATACTGATACAAGTCAGTTTTCAAGCAAAAAATTACAAGTGATTTTGTCATTTGTAAAAAAAATTCAGCCTTTGTGTCTTCCTAATAGAATTGATTCAAAGTTTGATTTCATTTAATTATTCAAATAATTTGTAGCATTGTAATAGTAGAGATGCTTGTACCAGATTGTAGCTTTAATTCCATCTATAGTTCCTCATGAGCAGTACTGGACATGTTTTTAGTGGTGGGCGAAACCGGAGCACCCAGAGGAAATCTACACGGACAAGATGAGAACATGCAATGTCAACATAGAGGCCCTGGGAGTCGATCCCAGAACCTTCTCGCTATGAGACCTGGAGTCTCATCTCTAAAACTTGATCATTTCTAATTTCTCTCAGCACAGATCTCTTTCTGCCTCATTTCTGAAAATTCAGGAGCATTTTTTTTTTTTTTTTTGCAGTTTGTATTGCTCAATTCCATGTCAAGTTGTCTTTTTCTAAATCACAAACCGAACATGGAATGTGACGTATGTTATATTTTTGTACATGTGTTCTTTATAAATAAGACCCCAGAGCATTATTCACTGTGCCACAAATTTGTCCCCACTTCTCAAAGCTGATTTCAGACATACAGAACCTACACTAGTGAGAACAATGTTGTCATTGTCATTAATTCATCATTTTATGGTTCCCTGGGATTCCTCAAGGAACTGTCTTTTGACCAATATATTCAGTCTGTCTTCCTGAAGTTTGTCCAGAATTTGATTCCAAATTCTTCTTTAGATCCTAACACAAAGAAAAAAAATGCTTCTCCGTTATAAAAGATTCCAGTTACCCTCTACAACTAGGAATAATTATAGACTCATAGGTGAATTTTAAAAGCCAAAATAAAAAATATATATATATATATATATATATATATATATATATATATATCATCAGAATGTGTCCTGTGGAGCCACTGTCTGGTTTCATCACGCTCAAACCAACTGAAAGTCTTAATAACCATAAAAACCTCCAAAGACTATAACTAAATTACTGAAGATTGTAATGTGCCTTTAAAACATATTTGCCCCAAACAGTCTTTTCTGTGAGGTTCCTCAGGAGGTATTTTGCTTTTTTCCCTAATTGTAATTCTCTCCTGAATGAAAGATAATAACACGCACTTTCATTATGTATTGTTCTCCAAAATGAGATGTGAACACAAAAGTTCTTAATGCCATGTTGAAATTGTGCACATGATGTAATTTAAGGTCATAAATATAGATTTAGGTGATCATTTCAAGTTTGCTCTCTGCATGCAGAGTCTCAGTCACAGACATAACAAATGTGATCCTGCTCTAGTTAAAACGGTGAGTCACTTCCTCTGGTCTGAATGGTGTTGAATGTGCTCTGTGATGGGCCAGAGCCACATCATTCTTCTTAACCAGCTCCTGCAGTCTGACATCCGTTTGATAGAAAAGTTTGACTCGACAACAGGAAGTCTCGCAGATTCCCCTGTGCGAAAACTGACAGGAAAGTGGAGAGAACAGAGATCACTCAAATCCAACTACAGCTCTGTCTCAGCCTTTTGTAAAGATGGTTTAAAGTCTGCAAGATGGGCTTTGGGTTTTAAGTCATTATGTGGGACTGAATCTGTTGTAAATGTAAATGATAGTTTTGTGCAACGGAAATATACTGTTTCATTTCTCTTAAATGTTGTTTGTGGGAACTTCTCCTTTGCTGAGATAATCCATCCCACAGTCCCATGGAAAGATACCGATTAGACAGACATGAATATTCCACAGACCATGTGCCTAAGGCTAGTCACAATGAAAGGACACACTGAAGTTAAGTTGTTGCACAGCACAATAACACAGAGGGAGTTTTGATGTCCACCAGAGCTGTTTCTCTACACTGAATGTTAATTTATTTAGTATAATTCGTCTCCAATTGTGTTTGTGAAAATTAGGCAAGCAACTAGATGCGTTGTATGTCATTCATTGCTCAGTTTATGTTGAATCTAGCAGGAATTAAAGCAGATTTACTACATTCTCATGATCCAATAGGTTTTGTTCTCATTCTAGAATGCACTGTCTCTCAACCTGGAGATCGAGACCCCCATGGCAGTTGCAAGTTCCCTAATGACGTGTGAAAGTAAACATTGATATTTATGCTAAGACTTGACTTGACTGAACTTGACACCTTCCAAATTCAGCAAATAGTAGTTGATTTCTATTTGCTGGACAACAAAAAAATGTGACACATATGACTAAATACTACTTTATTTTATTGCGAATAACCTACATTTTACGTTTGGGTGGTCGCAAATGCCTACGATTGTTATTTTGGGGGTCGCTACTAAAAAAGATTGAGAACCACTGCTTTAATGTTATATCTTAAGGCTAGGTTGTGAGAAAAAAAAACAAAAAAAAAACATTTAATTTGAAATGTTTTACATCAGTCCATGTCTAGTTCACTTACCTAAATGTCCAGAATTGAAGCTTCTGCAATGCTTACAAAATAGGGTCTGGTCACCACTCTCTCCTCCACAGCTCAAATGAACTCCACAACAAACCATCCAGTGTAATTAGTTTATTTGTAAAATACATGAAACAACAAAGGTGATTGGTTATCTGTCATTTAGGACTTAAACCAACAAAAGCATTCAGCTTCAGCAACTGTTTTCAGTCACTAGTGATAACCCCCCCCCCCCCCCCCTCATAAGCATAGTTAACGTTTAGTTAATTGAGTTTTGCGAGCTTGAGCACACCCCACCATTCTCCAACCTCTTTACAAAATTCCTTCTAGCATCCATTCAAGGAAAAGTGAGTCCTGAATCAGCTGGGTAGATTGCTGAGACACAGCCCTTGTACTGAGTCTCCTTGCCTGGACTGGCATGATTCTCTTATAGTCCTGTGTAATTTTGTTGTTGTTGTTTTTTTTTTTTTTTGTTTTTTTTTCTTGCAGCATCGATTAACTGTGTGATAATTGTACTTGTGCTAGCTTATCAGCTAGATTGCTAAATTTTCTTACGTTTTTTTTTTTTTTTTTCTAGGGGTGTCTCTCAAAGCTTGCTGTACCTCCTCATTAGCGTACGGACTTAGAGCTTCTCGGAACACAGTCTCACTAGATGGCGTACTTTTACCACGACACAAAAACAGCGTATTTTGACCACGAGTTCACAGCTATTTTTAGTACTTATGTTACGCCGTGCATTTAGCACAATATGAAAAGGCGCAAAAATGACACGAGATTTTACAGCGTCAAAAAGGACGAGTTTTGGTTGCAGCCACGTGGGGACGTTTTCTTCAGGTGTAACGGGTAAGTTTAGGCATAAAGTTTACTAAAATTGGTAAGATTAGGTCTGGGGCTTGGAGCAGGTTAAGATTAGAACCAGGATTTCATTAATATTCATAAATAAGAACATGTCTTAAGAACCACATTGAAATGAATGGGGACTGTGACGCGTGCTAGAATTACACAAAACAGCTGTGAACTCGTGCTAATCATACGCAATTTACATGTTGCGTTATGTCGTGGTATATGTACGCTTTGTTGTGAGACCGGGTTCCTTACGCTATCAGTACATTTTTATGCCATTATTAGTTTAACAAAAAAAATGTTGTTGATGTGTTGTAGATGTGCGTCGCGTGCGTACACCATGCGTCAATGACGTGCTAATAACGTCGCTGCATCACTGAAAGGTTCTTGGTCTAAGGGAAAAGTACTTGCCCCAGAGCAGGAGCTAAGTAGGTCCCAACATTGGCCTCTCTGGTTCCTGGTCCTCATGTGGGAACAAGACAAAAAAGGGACCAGGAGCTAAAAAGGTTACAAGAACTAAAAGTTCCTACAGTGCAAAGACACGTCTAGATTCTCTGTACAGCCAACATCTTACCACAAACCCCAGTTCGAGCACATCTCCTTTAAGCTCAAATAACAGTAATTATATTTGTCCAGTTTGTATTTATTCATGCATTTAAAGGCACTGATGGCCCATTCAAACTCATTACACGATTCACTGCATTTATAACAAAAATACTGACTCTCCACATGACATATTATTTAATTGTGTCCCACCTTTTCATAAACATTGACTGAATTATTATTATTATTCTCTTGCATATTATCTAACTGGATGAATAAGCTGTTATGTAATCTCCATGTTATATCCGCTTTGTAATTATGCTGTAAACACTCACACTGTATGCATTATCTCACACTTCAGACACGTCCTATTCTTCCTGGCTTGTTTTCCTCCGTCGCCAGAGCAGACTTTGAAAGGATTCGCACCGGTTTTGTGACATGTGTGGCCTATTTACAGCTGAATCTAGGGTGATAGGATCTGCTGTCTGCTCCGCTCTGCCCACTCGCATTGGCTTTGTGGAGGAAGTACATTCTGTTCGGCACAAAGACACCATCACACCAGGCTTTGTAGTAATTGATCCTTCCACCTGAGGGCAGTACTTTCTAATCTAAAATCACTCAAATCTGCTTCACATTTTCAATTAAACAGCTGGATTTTGGGGAAATGTTAAGTCTGATTTCATCCTGTAATAACTTGCAAAGATATAAGTTTAAGTTGGAGTTTTTTGCAGACTTATGTATTTTAGATCAAGAGTTGATTCCTCATACATAGAATCTATAGATGTTGCAGTTTTGCTCCACTGAAGTTTAACTGGATTTGATCAATAATAAAGCAATGGAAAGATTGGATGTAGGGGCTTTATCGCTGTAAATGGATTATATGGTTTCATGATAAATATGATTGCAAGTTTGTCATTCTGGTCGTTTCAACGACATAAGCCACACTGTTTTATGCTCTTACAAAAGGTCATTCAAATTGATAAGAAATGAATTCTAATGTATTGTCTTAGCAGTTAAAGGTGCATTGTGTATCTATTTGACCAAAATAGGTTTGAATAAAAGCATGTTTTTGTAGTTTTGACCTCTCTGATGCACTGAGCAATTAATGAAAATCTTACTTTGATCCTAAATTGTCAATTAGTTTGGGCCTCTTTTTTGTTTGTTTCTTTTGAAAAACTCGTACTTATGTCTTGTCCACATGAAGCCAAACTTGTTTCAGAATAAATATTTGACCTAAGCCACACATTGTCCACATGAACAAAAGTTTCAAGACTCTGACAATGAACATTCTGAAACCAAGTCCCAGAGTGAAAAGATTTCAAAACTTTTTTTTTTTTTTTTTTTCCCTCCATGATGACCACACTGACCCAGAGTCACGTCTCATCTGCAAAATGTACTTACCTTTATACGATGTTCACTGTGAAGATCTGCGTCTCATGCACCATAAACTACAAAAAAATTCAATAAATCCACTACAATCTCCATTAAATCCGTTAAAATATTCCAAAGACATCTGAGGCATAAATCCACTTTGTGTGCCTCCTCTGTAGGTTTTAGATCCACGTTGTTCATTCAAAATGTTTGATTAGTTTAAAATAACTCTCCGCTTGTTTTGTGACTTACTGTGTCAGTGTCACAGCGCCACACTCTGGTCAGTTACAGACATTACATCTGCTTCAGGCTGTTTTACTGACTCGTGCTCACAAACCTAAGACAGCTCTATGTTTATACAACTCGTTTAAAAAAAAATATCCTTGATTTGTTTGTGAGTGGACAAGACTTTAGTGCGCATTATCACTAGAGTTTTTTTTTAACCGTGCGTGCTCAAGTCTGGTTGAAACTCATTCTATGTCCCGCACTCACACCTGCACAAGTGAACCGAGCCACAGTCTGGTGACATCATCCTCTGGAGCCATTTGTTCACGGTGTCGCACTGAAGCATGGATGAAGCTCTGAGGTACTAATGCTGTAGCGGAGAACATAAGTTCAATGGGCCATTGCATCTTTAATGTATTGAGGCAGACCTGAGTTTTGCCCCGTGATGCCGGCTCCTCTGTCAGGCTTTGGATTAATAATCCCTTGGAGCAGCGAGAGCAACCCGCTCTGATCGCAGTGCTAATTCAAGATAAAAACACATTCACAGAGTTTTGGTGCAGAGTTTTTTTTTTGTACTTTTTTATGTGAGAAACATCGGTGGATTGTTATGCTAAAGTCGTGCGTGTGCGTGTACATGAGTAACTGTGCCAAGCTCTGGCCCACCTCCTCCAACCGCACCAGAGTCAGATCTGTACCACACATGAGCATGGTTCGTTTGCACTCACACTGGACACAAAAAAAAACGCACTTTAGGGGCCATCCGGGCTTGACCAAGGTTCGGTTGTGCTAGTTCGAGTGCACCCTTACCCTGGATGTACACTGAGTGTTAGTTTGCCATGGGTCGGGAACCGTGTGGGTTGTGTAGAACTTAAAAAGTGTTTTAAACCAATGCGCCCATGTACACTGACTTCTGAGGAGTGTGGACGAGATCTGCGGAAAGAATCCAGATGAGGTCTTTTTTTCCTCCAGACCATAGTGATCTGATGCAGCTTTCAAGTCATTATACGAGCGTTCCTGCTGGAATCTACATGAATTTGCGTGGCTTCAGGCAAAACCAGACTGTAGTTGGTGTATATGCCCCAAACCCGCCTTGCTGTCAGTGTACACCCAGCGTGAGGCTCTGCTTTTTAACATAATGAAACAGAAACATTAGATTCTCATCAAGAATGTTCCTAAGTCATTTTTTACTTCTACTGACTAGTGTAGCTGACTTTTCACCTCCAGAAAGTGCACCTTTTAACCAAAAAAACTAAACTCAGACATCATGAGGAAAGTGCATCCTGAGGTAAAACAGGATGCAAAAACAGCTAGAGCTAAAGAAGGAAATAAGTTGAAGAAGTGAGTTACTCAGATTAAAAAGTAGAGTTTGCTGTTTACGTGACAAAATGCAGATGTTTTGTCCTGGTTTATATATCTTAAGCGCTGGGTCGACACATGAAGCAAAACTTGTCCTCGATGTTTCTTTTGTCAATGCAAATAGAACACAATGTACATTTGTTGTATTGAAAACTGTAATGTGGCAGCTTTCAGTGTACTTTATGTGAAGAAGACTTTCTCCCATTTGCACAAACTCTACATAAACACTTGAGGCTGAGATTGGTTTTGTCCAAGGACACAGCAACACTGTAGTGAGTGAGATTCTGTCACCACAATGTACCAAAGTCACTGAAAAAGCCGTATACAACTAAAACTACATATACAAAGAATCATACATGCCTTATATCAAGTTTTATGTTTGATTTAAAGTTGTCCCCTCAACATAAACTTTTAAAATAGCAGATTCTTTTAAAGGTTTTAAATCTGTGATGTTTTGGCAGAGAGGAGCTGATTACACTGATGTGTAAGATTAAATAAATTAAAAATGTTGACAGGAATTTTGCGTTGGCTTTTATATACATACATTTTAACTGCCTCTGTCACAAGTTAGCTGTTGTAAAATGAGCCGCAGTGTCATAACAAACAAATAGTCTCTCAGAAGAATCATTTCTGGGATGAAATGTCCAGTCAAAACTCTTCTAGTGTGTAGAAGGTGCAATAAGCAGTAGTGTAGTAGTCAAAACCACGCTAATCAAGAACAAGACCTTTCAGAGATCACAGAGTCCCAAGACCAAGACATGATCAAGACACTGAGGGCCGAGACAAGACCATGGAGACCAAATCAATACCACTTTTGAAGTTTTGTACATTTATTTGTGTCTACATAACCTTATTGTGCAGTGCTTAGCAAACTGTGTCTGGGACAGGTCACTGCACTCCGGGTTCAAGTTTAGCAGAGTGTGGTGGTAATTAAATATCATCTCAGTGTCTTTTCTGTGTGGAGTTTGCATGTTCCTCTCTGTGTCTGGTAGTTTCCTCCGGGCACTCCAATTTCCCCAAAAACCAATAACATGCAGGTTAGGGAAGGCTTGGTGGTGGTTGGAAGTTGAGGCGCCAGGTGTTTAGGTGAATCGCCTCTGCTGAGCTGCTCCATGGCTGCTTACCATCACTAGTGAGGAGGGGCTGCTGTGTAAAGCACTTTGAAGGACATCTGTCTGTGTAAATGTGCTATATCAATAAACTATCCATCCAAGTTCTGAAGTTTAAGACTAAGTCCAGGATGAGAATAAGTCCAAGTCAAGAGCGAGTCCAAGTGCTTGAGTCTGTGACAAGACCAAAACTTTAAAAAAGCGCTTGACTTGACTTAACAATGACTACACAATTTAGCAGTAAAAATGTGAATCATGTGTACATGTATAAAAGTGTTAAATCACAGACATTTGCGTTCACACAGCACTAAAATTACCTGAGGACATGAGTTTGTGAAGTAAGAAAGGTAAAATTCAGAGGAAGCTTAAAATATGTTTTTACAGACATGGACAGAAATAGAAATAAATTCCACGTAAATTGTCCTTTTTAGCATATCTATGGTATACTGTATGTTGCTGCCCAGGTTAATGTCTTGGTGGATGTAAAAAGTTGTTTGGTGTATAAATATTAACAAAATCCTAATCTGACCCAACTGTAACCCCCAGACCTAAACAGACCTATCTTTGTAACTTAGTCGTTAAACCCAAAGAAAATGTCTCCACGTGGCTTCAACCAAACAAGTCATTCTTACAAGATTACAAGAAATTAGCTTCTTTTTTGATGCTTTTCATAGCTTCAAATAGAGACGCTGTATAATGGGCGCTCTACATAAGGGGTAGAAACGTGCTTATGAGACCCTATTATCATGTCGTAGTATAGGTACACATTTCCATGAGACCGTGTTGACAGTTCACAAGGGGCTAGAAACAATTTCCTGAGCTAAGTTAACTCATTCGGTGTGAATAGAGCTTTTGAATGAAACAAACATTCTGACAATCTCTATATTTGTTTGTCTGCCTTTGACCTTGGATGTACTGATTCTATTTTCACTGATAACAACACTCACAATTACTCCGAGCTTCTCTGACCTATTTCTTATAAAACTTTTGTGTGTGCGTCTGTCCTTGAGTTGTTACCACCATAGAGTAGTCAACGGCAGTATTTGCACAATAACACTCCTTGTTATCCTTTCACACCATCTGTCAGTTTCTCTTGTAACAAACTTCGGCTAAATTGCTCCCTAAGTACGGCTCTGACTGGTCGGCGTGATGGACCAGGGACTAGAAACACGTTTGGGTTTGGAGGCTGTTTTTTTGGTGTGATTTCTCTTATTACACATAAACAGAGTCTGACTGTGATTCAAGAGAGGATTTTGTCCAAACCATTGCAGTGTTCACTTTAGACTGTTCTCAAAAATGTACTGTATCTCGAGTGTAAGTTGTACATGTATATTATAACAGCATTCGACAAAACAACCAAAATGGATCAGAATCAAAAGCAGAATAAATTGTAGTCAAGGAACTCAACATCTTTAACAGTAAGGACTTGCGACTTGACTTGGACTTGGAGTCTGAGTTAAGTCAGACTTAACTTGAACCTGAGCCCATAAAACTTGACTTGACTCGAGGAAATCCCACTCACATACAACATAAAACAATCACCACAAAAAGTTAATTTGAGGAGTTTCACTGTCACAAAAACAAGGTAAACTTTGGTTATGGCTATTTAACGTTACTTTTGTTTAGCAAAAGGTTAGCATTAGCCATAATATTTTCATACGAGTTGATTACATTGGAGCGCTTTGAATTGGGAACTGGTATTTTTCAACTGGGAATTATACCAGTTCCAGTTGCCTGGAATGTAGCAATAGCCCGTGTTTCCAACAGTTTAGTTCAGTCAGAATGTTTAGAAGCATTTTTTTTAAATAAATTATGTTGATGCATAAACTCTATCCAAATCACTTACGGTCAGCTCCTCTCCTGTTCATTTCATTGAAGTAAACTGTTGAGTAAACTTGCTGCAAAATTATATTTCCGGTAGGTTATTTTTTTTTCCAAATATGCAAAGTCATGTGCACCAACAAATAAGCAATGCTTATTTTCTCTGGATCACTTGAAACGACTCTTACAGTATAACTTAACTTGAACCTGAGCCCATAAGACTTGACTTGCACTTGAAACTAAAAGTTTGAGATCAAAACATGACTTGGACTTTGATCTAAAAAGACTTGAGATTTGACTCTGACTTAAGCCCAAAAGACTTGAGACTTGACTTGGACTTGAAACTAAAGGCTTGAGAGTTGATTTGAACTTAAAGGTAAAAACTTAAGACTTAACTTGAACTTGGGCCCAAAAGACTTGAGACTTGACTTGGACTTGAAGCTACAGCCTTGAGGCTTGACTCTGGCTTGAAGTTTAAGATGTGAGACTTGACTTGGGGCCAAGACTTGATACTTAATACAGACTTGATAGGCTTGACTCGCACTTGATAAAACTTGACATGAACTTTGAACTAAAAGACTTGAGACTGGACTTGGGACTAAAATACTTATGACTTGACTCAGACTT
>JBBPFD010000089.1:18086-93997 GCA_038363315.1 Mugilogobius chulae
AGCATTCGACAAAACAAACAAAATGGATCAGAATCAAAAGCAGAATAAAACATTCTGCATTTCCATTGTAGTCAAGGAACTCAACATCTTTTAACAGTAAGGACTTGAGACTTGACTTGGACTTGGGTTAAAAGGACTTGAGACTTGTTTTAGACTTGGTCTAAGTCTGAGTTAAGTCAGACTTAACTTGAACCTGAGCCCATAAGACTTGACTGGAGGAAATCCCACTTCACATACAACATAAACAATCACTACAAAAAGTTAATTTGAGGAGTTTCACTGTTACAAAAGCACGGTAAACTTTGGTTATGACTATTTAACGTTACTTTTGTTTAGCCTAAAGGTTAGCATTAGCCATAATATTTTCATACGAGTTGATTACATTGGAGCGCTTTGAATTGGGAACTGGTATTTTTCAACTGGGAATTATACCAGTTCCCAGTTGCCTGGAATGTAGCAATAGTCCGTGTTTCCAACATGTTTAGTTCAGTCAGAATGTTTAGAAGTATTTTTTTAAATAAAATTTTGTTGATGCATAAACTCTATCCAAATCACTTACGGTCAGCTCCTCCCTGTTCATTTCATTGAAGTAAACTGTTGAGTAAACATGATGCAAAATTATATTTCCGGTATTTTTTTTTTTTTTTTCCAAATATGCAAATTCATGTGCACCAACAAATTAGCAATGCCTATTTTCTCTGGATCACTTGAAAACGACTCTTACAGTATAACTTAACTTGAACCTGAGCCCATAAGACTTGATTTGCACTTGAAACTAAAAGTTTGAGATCAAAAACATGACTTGGACTTTGATTCAAAAAAGACTTGAGATTTGACTCTGACTTAAGCCCAAAAGACTTGAGACTTGACTTGGACTTGAAGCGGAAGACTTGTGACTTGACTTGAAATGAAATTGAAACTAAAGGCTTGGAGAGTTGATTTGAACTTAAAGGTAAAACTTGAGACTTAACTTGAAATTGGGCCCAAAGACTTGAGACTACTTGACTTGGACTTGAAGCTACAGCCTTGAGACTTGACTCTGGCTTGAAGTTTAAGATGTGAGACTTGACTTGGGGCCAAGACTTGAGACTTAATACAGACTTGATAGGCTTGACTCGCACTTGAATAAAACTTTGACATGAACTTTGAACTAAAAGACTTGAGACTGGACTGGGACTAAAATACTTATGACTTGACTCAGACTGAATCTAAAGACTTGAGACTTGACTCATTCTTGCAGCAAAAGACTGGGATGGAGCAGGTGAGGCTGGACATGAAGCTAAAGACATTAGACTTGACTCAGACTTGACGCCTTACACCTTAAGACTTGACATGGACTTGAGCTAAATACTTGCAATTTGACTTGAACTTGAGCCCAAAAGACTTGACTTGAAATTGAACCAGAAGTCTTGGGACTTGACTTGGGTTTGAAGCTAAAGACTTGAGACTGGGCTTGAACTTGAGCCCCAAAGACTTGAATTGAACTTGAAACTAAAGAACTGAAAACTGGACTTGAACTTTGAATCAAAATACTTGAGACTTGATTCGGTCTCGAAGCTAAAGACTTGAGACTTGATTCTGACTTGAGGCCAAAAGACATGAGACTTGACTTGGACTTGAAGCTTAAGACTTTAAACATGGCTCAGGCTTGAGACCAAAAGACTTGGGGTTTGCATAGATACATTTACAAGATAACTGTGCTGGTTATTTTATTGTAAAAAAATAAAAAATCTGGTACATAATCCCTTTAACATATGTAATTCGATTTCAGTAAATTGCAGCCAGTTTCAATTTGATAGCATTGTTTTTGTCTTTTCAGTTTAGATTAACTTCTAAGTCAGAATCAAGGTTTATTTTATGTATTTTTTTACGACAATTTGATTCAACAGTTTTGCAGAATGTGTGTAAACTCAGAACTTGTAATGACAATTCTTGCAGGAAAACATGGTGTACATTTATATGCATTATGCGGCCCCGGCTCTATCTGTGTACCTG
Source organism: Mugilogobius chulae (assembly GCA_038363315.1). Taxonomy (NCBI): domain Eukaryota; kingdom Metazoa; phylum Chordata; class Actinopteri; order Gobiiformes; family Gobiidae; genus Mugilogobius; species Mugilogobius chulae. The sequence goes on from JBBPFD010000089.1 coordinate 20,082, forward strand.
GCTGATAATATTCAAATCACTGCCCAAGTTACATAGTTCTGATCCAAAGACAATTACATTCTCCTTTACACAATTCAATTATTTCCGACTTTACGAACACTTGCCTGAGGTGCTTTTCCGTCCTCTCTTTCCCCTGTTTGGAGATGACATCCGTCCAGATTAAGAAAATAGTCCCTTTCATACAAAAACAATAATTCAAAATGGCTTACGTTGGAGTGACAATTTAATTTAGCAGGCCTGTGCAGTCTATACCGGCGCTGATACCGTACAGGCAAAGTTAATGGCTTGTTTTTGTCTTAGTGGAAAGAATTAGTGTAATACTTGGGAATAATCAGACTGTGTCACTCCAGGCAAATGGAAAACGCTCTCAGACAAAGTGTTGTCATGTTACAAAGCCGTTTGTCTCCAGCAGACATGACTAAAAACTTCAAAAACTTTGTAAGACGAAAGTGGATTTCTGGTTTTGAGAAGTTATTATGCCAGTAGTGCTTTGGGAAATGAATAGGCTGGAGTCTTGTCTGAAGGCAAGACTCCAGTGTTCTTGAACAGTAGAACCATTTCTACTTCAAGGTACAGTGTTTATATAGGTCTAGACTCATGGATACGCACAAGATATCACAGCATCCTAAATGTGAGGACTGAGTGGCAAGAAATGCATGAGAGTCAATGGAGACAAATGACATTGTCTCCTGTAAGAGCACAAAATAAAGTTAAAATAAGAAAACCCACAACAACTCTGCAGAAAAAGGGGTTTGTAACTGGACATGTAAAAGCACAAAAGCAGATAAACAATGGTAGAAAAGCAGATAAACAGAAAGACCTTAGCTTCTCACACATTTGTCACAGACTATGAAATCACACTGTTAAAATAATTGCCTTTTTCTTCCTAAATAGATGTTCCTGAGTCTTTTTGATGAGGATTTTTGGGACCCTCTTGAAAACGAGATGCTACATCTCAAGGGGCATTCCTTCAAATTAAAATAAATTTTAAAAATATTAATTATAATTCTGCATTTAAAATGTCTTAAATCTCCAACTGCTCTTAGTAAGTTTATTTGTGTAAAACAAAAACTCCAGAGAAGAAAATTATAGTGCGTTCCAGGCAACTGTTGGGAACTGGGATATTTCCCACTTCCACTTGTAAAAATGCGCTGGAACATCACTCGAACTGGTAAATACAACTTGTGAACTGGGACCTGGTCGAGGAACTCCCACTTCACATACAACACAAATAATCACCACAAAAAGTTAATTTGAGGAGTTTCACTGCCACAAAAACAATGTAAACTTTGGTTATGGCTATTTAACGTTACTTTTGTTTAGCCTAAAAGTTAGCATAATATTTTCATACGAGTTGATTACATTGGAACGCTTTGAACTGGTATTTTTCAAACATACCAGTTGCCTGGAGCGCAGCAAAAGGCCGTGTTGCCCACAAGTTTAGTTCAGTCAGAATGTTTAGAGGCATTTATTATTTTTTTTTTAATAAATGATGTTGATGCATAAACTCTAACCAAATCACTTACGGTCAGCTCCTCCCCTGTTCATTTCATTGAAGTAAACTGTTGAGAAGACTTGCTGCAAAATAATGTTTCCGGTAGGTTATTTTTTTTCCGAATGTGCTATGTCATGTGCACCAACAAATAAGCAATGCTTATTTTCTCTGGATCACTTGAAAACGACTGTTATAGTATTTACATATTCGTTTGCCGGTCGGATCGCTGTAATAGACAGCAGTTAGCCTAAGTTATATTAGCCACAAACAAACATCAGATGTAATAATCAGACACAGGGCATATACACATGCTATACCTAGTTTGAAAGTTTATGACCTGTAGGATTCAGTCATTTATTTATTCAGTCTAGTTTATTTTAACAGTCAGTGTATCTATTTGAGATTAGCCTAAAAGATAGCGCAGCTTAAACGTTAGCTTTAGCTGCACTAAAGTCAAATGATCTTGGTTCATCAGCTAAAGTAATGTTAACTGGTCAAAATGACAAATAGGCTAAAATCCCGATTTCGACACTAATCTAGAAATACATTTTTTGCAGCTTACAACCAAAACGGACTAATGCATCAATACATTTACCAAGTATTTAAGCTACAAGCATAACTCTAACCATTTCATGAAGCCAATGTCCCTCATTTTCAGAAACACAGAACTAGTTAGAATTGGTGCTAAGTATTTTTTTCCATCATTAGAATCTCAACAAACCAAACGCCATCCTTCCTCCTCTTTTACCCACTTTACATCCACATTATCTGGTGTCTGTGCGGCGTGTTGCGTGCGATCCTTAATGAAGTTTCCGCGGCTCGTCTCCTCTGTTTGATCAGGAGCTAACGGGATTATTGTTTTCATTCACTTCCTTTCATTTGGCGGGGCCGATAACTGGGGCTGATTCAGATCTTCAGAGAGGCCCACGCTTAAATCCTCTGTCTGCTCGCGCTAAAGACAAGGGACGCTATCGGGGCTTAATGCTCTCAAAGCGCCGTCAGACATGTGCAAACGACGGTTAAACTGTGCTTTAAACCGGCCTCTCTCATGTTCGATAGCGAGTCTCACAGATCAAATGTTGGCCCATTGATGCTGGCGTTTTCAAGATGGCGGAGAGCTTCATGTTTGATTTAAGCTGCAGTTATTTAAACGGACATTTAAAGGAGACAAATCCACTGTTCTGACTCTTTAACAACGTTCTGACTGTTTTGTCATCATGAGTTTACTCTGAGTTGTATTTGGACTCATGCATTTTTAAATGATCTTGGATAAGTTTGCATGCAGTCATTTAACCCAGTCTTTCCTAAGCAAGTATGTAGACCTTTTGTTTTCATTAATTTTACTTTACTGAACCATTTACTAAAGAAAAAAAGCAATTGCATTATAATGGATTGAGGAATAAAGCAAAAAAAAAAAAAAAAAAAAAGCTTAATTTCATAAATATTCAGGCCAGACTACAAAACTGAACTACAAATGATTTTTACACTCATTATTCACAAACAACTTGAAATGGTACTATTCACTAGCTCTTTCTTTTCATTAGGAATAATCAAATACAACAATAAAATCATATAAACAACAGGAACATTGGGGATTCTCTCACATTTTTCATTGAAATGATTTACAGTTCAACTCATTACCTTTCTGTTCTTAAATAAAATGTTCTTGATTTTGTTTGTTGAGGAAATTTTTTATTGTGCAACAGCTGAAACATCTTAAATCTTCAACTGCCGTTAGCATAAAACTATGGCAACAACAAATTATGGCACCTTTTGCTGCCAACGTCCTTGAATCTGGCGAATTATACATATTTTTCGAGGCTACTGAGTAAAAACTACAAAAGTTGGGTAAAGTCTGTTTTATCAAGCTGGGCCAAACATACGCCTTAGTGGGCCTCCTTTGGCCCTCGGGTTGCCATTTGAACAGCCCTGCTCTACGGGAAGAAAGAGGCGCGCTGAGAATGAGCCGCTCTGAGCTACTTCCTCGCTGTTAACAGGATGCTTCACCTCGGAACCATTCTCAGCCCATGAACACCACTCGAACTTGTCTACTGTGCAGTGCATTCGCTCCTGCCCCAGGACACTTTCTTGGACGGATGTCTGCAGTGTGTAGAGAAACCACTGCATGAATCACAACTGTGCTAAAGAGCCAGGACAGAATCCAGGACAGGACCAGAACAGGACAACTCGAAAAATTTGCTCATTAAAATGTCTAGCAACATATTCTCATCGAAAGGAACAGCTGATTGACACAAGCTGTAGCAGCAACACTAGACAGCGCTGTTAGCAGTAGCTTAATTTCTTCTATTCACAACTTTTAGTGAGTTATATCTACTTTTATTTTTACATCTTCAGAAGCGTCACCGGTGTTGTGTATTGGATGTTTCTTTCTGGACATTAAAAAGTTGTCTGAATAGAAGAAATTAGGTAACTGCTAATGCCAGTGAAGACAAGATTAACATTCTAGAAGTGACTGTTGTCAGCTAACTACAAGATTCTATCACGAAACAAAAGTTATGCAACTAAGTCTTTATGATTCATGTTACATTCAGGTGAGTAAAAAAAGAGGTTTGTTGCTTTTATTAAAGAAGTTTCCTAAGCCAACTAGATGTACAGGGTGTCTTTGTGCAGACGACATGGGCAGTTCAACGGAAAGTGCATCGACCGATAATCCCTCGATATGTCCTTCTCTTTTGACTTTGTGTCAAATATTAACTTGGACTTTGATACTGTACCATTAATTTGTAAGCTTACCCCACAGAAAAAGCACTCATGGCTGGCACGCATGTTTACCTTCTACTTTCTGATGTGTTCAGCGATTGGCTAAAGCAAAAAAAAAAAAACATGAAGCTAATTAACCCGAATGGTTTGATGAAGTGAAAGTGACTTATGCATCAAACTGACTCTTCATAACTGAAAAAATCAGATTCCAAATGAAATATGTATCTTGTTAAGACCATGCTGTATATTCTCTTTCTTGCTAGGGTCTTGATTTTGATGTGACCAGCTCACAGTGGCGGTTTTTGGGGTGGGCGAGGTGGGCAGCCGCCCAGGGCGGCATTTGCCAGGGGGCGGCATTTGCCGAGAAAAAAAAATCAAAAGTCCTTCATCGGCGCCGCAGGACGCATGCAATCTAATGTACAGTTTACAGGTCAAGCTATACCAGGAGAAACAACACCCTCTACTGGCGGCCGCGTCCCTTCACAAACAGTTCTTGGTCCTGAGCTGTGTCATAAGACCGCTGATCCTGCAGAGGGCGCCACGTGCACAGTCTGTTTGGTTTCACTTTTTTTCACAGCCGCAGATTCTTCAATATTAAGTTGTTAGCGGCAGACTGCTCCGTCTTCTGCAAACTTTATCCGGTTATCACTTTATTAATGCAATGGATCTGTTTAACAGCGAAAATAAAAGTCAGCTGTCTTTATTTTTAACACAAATCCTCCGCCATGGAAAGGACGAGCTCTGAATCATCGCAGTGTTGGACAACCAAAAACTTTCACGGAGTTTTTTTTATCAAACAGCGCTGTGTTTCTCCGGGTTAGTTTTAATTGGCGGACCTCAGCAAACATGTTTTGTTTTTCTGGTGTAACGGTGCTGCGTGTCTGCAGCATTTGGACAAAACAACTCAGTCTGTGTGGATTATTTTGGCTTTGTTTATCACCCAAGTCCCTCCTCTAGAGCCGCTGCAGCAGGTATGTAACCCGGGGGTCCGTGGGTTTTAATTTGCGTCATGAGTTAATGCAAACAAATAAAACGGCGTTTCCAGCATTCAAAATTTGCTTCAGCCGTTATACGCATAAAACGAAATCCACCTTTAGAGAGTGTATAAACTTTTATGCGCATTAGGGATTCTAAATGTGATATTGGCCGTTTCTACTCCCAGGACTTATTCGATACTTCTTAATGCGCATTAAAAACAAGGGGGTGGAAACGCTAGTCGTCTCTTCAGTCATAAATTTTTCATTTGCATGTGCAATGAGACGGTCAAAACCCTTAGGTACTCAGTTAAAAAAAAAAGAAGAATAGAGGTTATGCAGCTGACATCACAGCATTCTAATGTTCATGCTGAGTGGCAAGAATGCATTAGAGTCAATGGAGAGAAAGGACATTTTCTCTTGTAAGAGTTCAATAAACAGCTAAAACAGGAAAACTAAAGTACAGTTTGGTAACAAATTCAACCCACCACAAGTCTACTGAGCACTGGTTTTGTAACTGACATGCAAACAAAGAAAATCAAGCCAACAGTTGGAGCAAAACATGCAAAACAACAAGACTTTAGCTTCTCTCACATTTATCAGACATTAAAATCACACACAGTTGAACTTATTACCTTTTTCTTCTTAAAGAAGAGTCCGTTTGTTGCAGTTAAAATGTCCTAAATCATCAACTGTTGTTAGCAGACAACTTTGTAGCAGACAAGCCGTTGCCATGACAACAAAGAAATACATTTAAGAAATGCCACTCATTCTAAAGTTGCTAAGCATTTTTGGAATAAATGATGTCACCTGCATAACCTCTATAGGAGAAAAAAGGATAAAGGTATAATGACTTTTGCCCAACTGTCATAATTATTATTTAGCCTGCCTGGCTAGCTCACTAATTCTCCATTTTAATATCAAGAAGAAGGTTCAGAAGCTGTAATGCTGCTGAGTTCAATTTGATTATTAAAAATCACATATTACTGACAGATTGTTACCACTTTTTGACAGATGTGGATATACAATAACTGTAAAAATAATTAAAGCCGCAAGCGGCATTCCAACGGTCTCGGGGCGGGCTAGGGGGTTTGGGGGGCGCCAGAGGAGCTTGTTCGCCCAGGGAGTCATGCAGGCCAGAACCGCCTCTGCCAGCTCATTTCTGTAGCCACTAAATTTTGATAAGCTACTACTTATACTAAATGTGCATTAAATGAACTAATACAAACTATTTTGGAGCACAGATAAGACACTACTGTATTCTCACATTTTCCCAAAGCAAGCCTGTGTTGGACCTAAAAATACCCAGACTGGTGTTTAGACTTTGGCAGGTGACAGTGATGCGCTCTCGTGTGACTTGGAGAAATGTCGAGTGTTTTGCCTGGTGAAGCAAACACAAAGACTTCCACCTTTGCTAATTGCACAGAAGATGTTATTATTATCCCTGTTGTGTTGTTCGCTGAGCCGGAAACTCACAATCCTGGCACCGCTTTGCACACTTTTGTCCTCAGAGTTCCCTTCTTTCTTTTGCACCCCCCTCTCCTCTCTCATTGTCAGTGTTCCTTCTCTTTTGCTTTTTCTATCCATTATTTTTGCTCTCTTCTGTCTCACTCTCTGTTCTCTTGCTGATTGTTTCTCTCCTCTCCCCCTCTCTCCTCTTCTTCTCCCTTTCTCTCCTCTCTCTCTCATTCTCTATTTAGTATTCTGTTTCTCTCTCTTCCTCTTTGCTCTTTCTCTTCTCTAGCTATTTCCCCTCCATCTTCTTTCTCTCTCCCTTCTGTCTCTGTCTTCTCTTTATTCTGTTTTTCTTTCCCGCTCACACACACTTAGTCTTTCTCTTCTCTTACTCTCTCTTTCTCTCTCTCTATCCTCTCATTTTCCTCTTCTCATATTTTGTCTCTCTCTGTCCTCTTTATCTCTTCTCTATCGCTCTCTTTCTCTGACTTTTTACTTGCATCTATCTCTCCTTTGAGTCACCTCTCTATCCTCATTCTCTCTATCACCCACACACACACACACCAAATATATTTTTCATTTGCATCTCTCTGTCTCTTTCTTCTGTTTTCACCCTCATCTTCTCTCCTCTTTTGCTCTCTGTTGTCAATTTCTTTTCTCTCTCCTTCATTTTTCTTTCTTTTTTTCCCTGTCTCTGTCCTTTTTCTCTCCTGCTGTTCTCTCTTTCCCTCTCTCCCTTCTTCTCCCTCTCTCTCTCTCTCTCTCACACATGCACACACACACACCTGATTCCCTCTTTTTCACTTGCATTTCTCTCTCTCATGTTCCCTTCTTTGTCTTCTCTCTATCCTGTTTCTCTCTGTCGTAATTAGTTTCTCTTTCTGCACATCTCTTTCTCTCCTTTCTTTTTCTCACCTTCCACCTTGTTTCTTTCTTCTTACGCATTCTCTTTTTCTCTTACACATATGCAGACATGCTTTCTTTCTTTCATCTCTCTTCTGTCTCACACTACATATGTTCACTTGCTTCTTCTTTGTCTTTTATTTTTTCTCTCTTCTCTTCCTCACCCTCTCCCTCTTTTCTTGCTTTCTCTCTCATTCACTCTGTCTACTTAACTCTCCCGTACCTACACACATTCGATTTCAGTTCCTCTGCTTTCTCTCTCCTCTTTTTGCTGTCTCTTTCTTTCCATAGCCCCTCTCTCTCCCCTTCTCTCTCTCTCTTTTCCTGCTTTCTCACTCTCTTTGTCTCCTGAATTCTCACACACATTTGATTTGTCCATCCTCTGCTTTCTCTCTTCCTCTCTTCCTTCTCTCTCCCTTCACTCTCTTTCTCTCTCTCTTCCTTATTCTTTCTCTCTCACTCTCTCTTCTTCCTCACATGTACAGCAGATTTATCTTTCATTTACATTTTCCTCTCTCTCTCTCTCTCTCTCTCTACCTCGTGCTAATTAATCCAGACACACTTACACATTAGGACCTGAAATCCCTCCGCTGCTGGTCTGGTGTTTCTGAGATGATTTTATTTGCCGAAGCGGACTCCTGCCTCGTGTTATCTCGCTCGCACAAGTCGTAATAATAGAAACGGGCGAACCGCAGAGCTCCCGACACTTAACCTCTTCAGAACGGAGGGAGAATCCACCGGGGAGGAGGGGATATTTGTTATGATAATAGTCAATCCCACAGAACAGCGCAGCAGCAGGCCGGCCCGTCATGTCCACCCATCGCCTCTGGATCTGCGGTGGAAATAGTACGCTATATACTGCTCCCAACTGGTACATGCACCGGTTTATGCTGTTTTCAGTCAAATAATTAGTAAACCAGAAAAGCACAGGTTTTAATTAAACTGTTTACATTGGGTTTGAACATTTGAGGTCAGGAGAGAGCAAATGTCTAAATTACTTGATTTTTGTCTACGCTGAGATGATTGTGAGGATTTGTGCTAAAAATTGGAAATTTGAAGCAGACACACACTGATTTTCCGCATCGCCAATCCATGGAAAAAACTACAATTTTTACATTTACAAACAGAAACCATCATCCAAGCTTAAGGCCTTGGATAGGGAAAAAAAAAAGGAAAGGTGCACTACAAATTCAACAGAAGCACACAACTGATGCAAATGATGAGGACACAGATGCAGTCATGAATTGATTAAAATATTTGAATCGGGTATTGCTAGGAGAGCTTAGATCGGGCCCAAAAATTCCGGCCAAGCCCGTAGTGTCCGAACCCGACTCATTCTCTTTGTGTCTGAGCCCGAGCCTGAAGCGAGCCCTGCCCACTCAGTGAACAGTGGCATTTTAATGACAGAAAAAAAGCTCATTATATGTCTTGTGTTCACATGTCCACAGTCGTCTTCAGAACAAAGCGCGTTCCATTGTCATCTCTCTTTTTGTTCTGTTTTCTCACTGCGCATTCTCTCTCTCTCTTCTTCATCTTTTCCTTCCTCCTTCTTTCTCTCTTCCTCTTTTTTTACTTGCTCCGTGAGTGTCACATACACACAAACCTGTCTCTCTTGCTCTTCTGTAGTACGGACCAAACAGGCGCTTACCCTTCTCACATTGTGTACTTGCCCACTTCAAACACTCGCATTTTGTCACCTGCGGTGGTTTTACGCTGTGCTCTGGAGCAGCTGTCAATCATCTGTGAAGCGCACTTTTTCAGTGTCGTTCTGCGTCTTGACCCGAACCTGACCCGGCCCGACAACTGAGCGAGAAGGCCCGGGTCCAGATCTAAACTCTAATTGCTTGTAGCCACACAGTAAAAAAAATTAAAAATAAAGTTCAGTCTCATGTTGTCTGTGTTAAACATCAAGAAAAGTTCCACCAAGAGCTGTCCTGGACCTGAGAGAAAACATCAATGTATTAGGAATCTGTTAGTAAAACACAGGACTTGAAAATATAATCCAAACAAAATAATAATAAATGAAGCTGTTCTTTGGTCAGTAACACAGAGTCTGTAATAGTTCTTCTCTAGCTGTTGTGGACATTAGAATACACAAATATTACTTGATACTAGAGGCAGATTTGAAACTCTGTATTTGGATTTGGACTTGTTGAGTTTTCTCTTTTCACCTAAGTTTTGACGCCGTGAAAAAGTGTGAAATAGAGATGCAATTTCCTTCCAGTCTATATTGATAGATGTTTTGGATGAAGCCTGGGGTTTGAGTTGGTTAAGATAGGATAATCATAAATAATAAAACAACTTTACATCCACCATAGATAAGAACTGGGACAGCAACACAGATAGAAGACATTGTGTGGTATACATTTGCATTTCTGTACGACTTTCCTCCTAGCTTGTCCTTCTCCAAACTTCCCGTTCTCTTCCAAACTATAAATCCCAACCATAACCTTTCTTGGACAAATCTGATTCATTTCTGCGATGATTTAACAAGTCTGAGAAAGTCTGTAAAACCTCAACTTCCATTAACCTTCGACGTGAAGTTAATTTCTCCGCAACACAATAAAACATTGATTCCGTCACAGCGGCACAAAAGTATCAGAGGAGGCATTTCTAATTGTGTGCCCTAATAATCGCCGTGGTAACTCTCTCTCTCTGCGTCGATTGGCTTCATAAGTCCGTGTCCAAATGTGCTGTCTTTGCCCAAATTGCTTATCGACCGAGCTTTTAACTAAATGTCACAACAGTGTACAATCTTCAGCACAAGCCAAGTCTGCAGTAAATCATCAACTCTTGTAATAACCAAAGTGACAATAGGAGCGATAATAATTTATGAAAATGGAGCCAGCGCTGCTTATCCTATCTGGACTCGTCTTAATTGCGTCAATTAGACATGTCAATTTTCAATTAGATTTTGATTAGAGCAAGGACACAGGCGAGGCGTCGGGCTGTGAGTCATGAGGCGTTCAGGGTCACAAATAGATCGCAGTTAATGGAAGAAGGTTGATTTATTTTACCTTAAACAAGACCTGTAATGTGCTTGTCTACCATATAGTGAACCCCTTAAGGCACCAGCTGTTTTGTCTGACTAAAATTGCCCAAACTCAAGTCATTTGATTTTTGAACAATTTAGAGAGCAAACAGATGACAGGGGTCTTTGTGAAACTGAGGCTTTGTAGTTTGGGCCTCGGGTGCAACTCTAAATGTCTAATTGTGAAGGAGAACTAATATGTAAAAAAGAAACTCAGTCAGTCTGTTGCCGCGGTCCTCGTGCTTGTGCAGCAAGTGATCAAGTGATGTGACTGTCAAAAACAATTCATTTTTTTCACTGTGAATCGATAATTGAGTATTGTGGTGAACAATTCATTACCTCATTATGGAGGAAACAAATACCAAAACGAGGGCATATTTTTGAATGACTCTTCGAGACGAATGAATCATGATGAATTGGATCCATTCAACAAGTTGAAAGCCCTCTCACTATGTGAACCTCACGATGATGCACTCTGACAAATAACAGAGTTGTCTATTGCTGTGTTCGAGACCAAAATAGTGGTCCGCAAATGTGTCTAAATTTGCTTGTTCTGGACCGCTTTGGCCACCTCATCAGGCTCTGATACCCGAGTTGGGCTCTGCTGAACTTTCAAGGTCGAACGCCCGCGTCTAACAATCAGACTCTACTATCCTTTCACATCAAAGGGAAAGAGGGACTGTTTACTCAAGTCTCTTAACATTGTTTTTAAGAAAAGGTCGCTTGTTTTGGGGCTTTTTTCGTAGGCTAGGTTGCCTTTGAAAAAAAAAAACTGACACCGAGTTTACATGGATCTATTAAAATACTCATTGCCGTGTTCAAACCACTGCGGTAGGACGTAGCAATGGAGGAGTACAAGAACTGCCTGGAGGAAGTTTTGCTATCAGGTAAGCTCCATTTTATAAATGCCGTAAGCCTCTATCTCTCTCCTCCTCCTCTCTCTCAACTGCTCTCAACTCTCTCATCTGCCTATGTGCAAAACAAAGCCTTTTGTGAAAAATCTGGAATGCAGAAAGCGCATTGGAGTGTAAAAAAGTGTCCTTGTCCCTTGATACCTGTTGGAGCGTCAGCTTAAAAAATATTCCGCATCAAAATTATTTTCAACGCGCGAACTTGAACGCTAAACGCTGTCCAGTCTGAACGCAGCATATGAAGAGAGAAACAACAAAAAAATATCTTACTCTGGCCACACCTCCCCAAACTCATAGAGGGCACATTGGGGCTTAAAATCAGGTCAAAACTTCTGTAGTGTGTAGACACTTTAGCAAAATTAACAGACCAACTTTAATAGTGACACACCAATCCAATCCTGGCATGAAATCTGCTGCTATTGTTTTGTATTTCTCGTATGAATGTGTAATGTTGTAGCCAGGCACTGCAAACATTCCCCAAAACAAATTTAAAACTGCTGAATAGTCACACACTTTTAGCTTGTTCAACTCATGTGGGACCCTGCTTACATAAAGCTAGATTTCACGGCTCTATACCTACACCGTGTTCTGTGTTTGTTTTGCCAGTAAAACGATAAATCAGTGTGTGAGCGGGAACGAGCGGAGCATATGTTGTTTCTGTGTACTCAGACTTACCTACAGCGCAGAATGGGGTTGTCAAGCTAAACCCAAAAAAACACTTGTGATATTTTCTCCCTCGCGCCTGACAGATGCTCCGTAGTCCCGCGGTGCCCAGCGAGGTGTACCGAATCAGCTGTCACCGCTGTCCCGCCACAAAAACCAAGCCTTATTTAGCTCGCTGCTTTCTTCATCTGCAAAAAACACAAACTTCTCTTCTTCACCCGGAGACTTTTTGAACCAGTTTTGAAGTTTTGTGAGGAGCGGATGAAAGTGAAAGAAGTGGATGTCACCTCATTGCCTGTACAAATATAATAGTGTTTTGTTTGGTTTGAGTGTTATGAAGTGTTGCCGAGAATACCTGCCGTGTGCGCTCCAGAAGCCAAAGGATAAAGAGATAAAAATATACTCAAGAACAGGCTGTTTTGATCAGCAGTTGATGGCGAGGTCAGAGAAGAAGTTATTTGTGAAGAATTAACTGGAAAACAACACTGACATCAAGTATATATGGTATTTTTAATGGTAAGGTTGAGATGACAATAATTACATTGATTTGACTTAAGTCACTTTTTTTATGACTTGAGACTTGACTTGATTAAGAGGACTGACTTGGACTTAAAGGTTAGTGACTTGGGACTTGACTCGGACTTGAAATGATCACCTTTCAGTATTTGTGATTTCATTTACAACATAGATACATAAATAGTAGACACACAGTCCGACTCTGATGCTATCAAACTTAGCATCTGAGCTAGTCCGGTAAGATTTAAGCTAGTCCGGAGTGTTCTCCTGTTTATTTTCCTATAGCCATTAGCATTAGCACGCAATAAACGCAAGTTATGAAAGATCCAGAGAGTGTCAGCTGTACAAAACTACCGACCACATTTAGCAGAGGTCAAAGGTCAGAGCCTTGTTACAAATTATTGTTGAGTTACAAACCTTTTAGTATTTTATTGTAGATAAAAATTGTGTATAAACAACTAGCGAACTTATGCATCTTTTAAGACTCCAGTGACCACCAAGCATCCGCTTTTACATGTCACTAGTGAGAAAAGCAGACAAATTACATAAATAACACCAAACAAAGTTACAGCTTCACTTCTCTGTGGAGGTGTGTCTGTCACATTAGCAAGTGATGAAGCATTTCCAGTCTAAGAATATAGTAGTTTGAGAAAAATAATTTCACATCGCCAAAGTTGTTTAAAAAAAAAAAAAAAAAACTTCATAAGACACAAATCAGTCCGTTTTGCAGACAAAACATAAAGTACATCAATATTACATTGTGCTGAAGGATTTGTGAGAGTTGTGAGAGAACTGGGAAGTTTTGTAGTTTGAAAATCAGCTACTCCAGCTTTAAACGAGAGTAAGCTTTTTTCCAAAACAATACTTGCATAAAACTAGGCTTTTTCCCAGTCTAAATCAAATCATATTTGCAATAATTGTAGGAAGAAAAAATAATGCTATTATTATTATTATTATTATTATTTTCCCTATTCACCTTATTTTGCTCCACCCATTTTTCTTGGCTGTCCACTTCCTGTTTAGCTGTGGTTAATAAACTTGAGACAACAAACAAGACTTACTTTAAAGGGACTGTGCTTGATTTTTTTTTTTTTTAACAAAAAAAATAACTTAAAATCAGTACCCCACAGCACAGGTAACTTGTTTATCTATTCAGGTTGAAATTAGTCTACAATGTCCTGACTACATTAAATGTTCCATTTGTTCATCCATTTCCACTAAGTTTGTCTTCTTGTTGTTAGTACTGTGGCTAACTTCCGTTAGCAAACCGATATGTCTAGCTCCAAGCAGCTGTGAAAACAAAACAAAAAACAAACAAAACAAAACAAAAAAACTTAAAACACTTAATCGTGAACAATTCAAAAGCTCAGAATGCATTAGGTAAGTGAGCAAAACATAAGAAGCTTGAAATTAATCAGGTACAGTCACTAATCAGGAAATGTGCTGCCAAGAAAAGTGGAATAAGATGACCAGAACATTGTTTTATATATTTGAGGTCACTTTATGTAAAAAAGTAGCAGCTTATAATCCAGAAATGATGGTACTTTACCACAATAATATATTTCAGCTCAATCTACAGTAAGTCAAACCTCATGCAGAGCCTGTGTTAAAATACAACCCATTTTCTGTCTTTTCACCTCCCAGGCCGGAGCAGGTGATTCTCGACTCCCATGTAGCAAAGTCCATTTTCCAGCCTATCCATTAATGAAAGAGCTTAACAGTCGGAGCCCGGGGCCTATCGAGGTTTAAATTCTCAGCTCCATATGTCCAAAGGCGCTGCTGCTTTCGTTCTGTCTCCATATCGGTACAAAGTTTCCCCTCTCGCACCCGCAGCTCTGACCCCGGACGGATAAAAGATGTGAAAATGGCTATGCACGACTTATGAAGATGGGCATAAAGGACGCCGAGGCTTAAAAGTGAATCTGTGCTACTCAGATGGTCAAAAGGCGAGGAGATGGTAATTTCTCCGGGCTAAAATCCACCATTATACAGAAGTGAGCGCTCGACTGACTGTGGACACTGGGTTTATGATGAAACAATGCTTTTAAGTCTATTCAAACCTGCAGACGGGGCTGTGCTGAGGTCTTTGTATGCTAATAGAGGATTTACCTCGCTCGCTGCTATACTATCTGGGAGTTTATTATATCTATATTTTTTTCCCATGGGTGCAAACAAATGTTGAGCTATAGGTTTTCAACAGGAAGGAGAATTAGCCCACTGTTTCTCCAGCTGTTTGGCCAAGGACAAAAAAATCTTCTTTTTTTTCATATTCTAATCCAGGCAAATAGAAAAGAGCTTAATCGTGATCATTGATGTAACACATTCTTGCATAAGTCACAAAAATCAAAAACTATGGAAAGCATTACTTCATTTATTAGGCCCGAGCCGAAAAACGGGAATCATCCCGGTGAGAGACTTATTGGAATTGACTCTGTGCATAGAAGCTGTTTATTTAGCATTGACTTTAGCGTTAGCATTGACAGACAAACACATCATTTTATAAACACACTTTGGTCCTTTAGTGAAATAATATCCTAGTTTTTAAAGTCTTTAACATGTTTTCAGAGAAAATCACCATCAACTCACTGTTCACTGCCTGATCTATATCATTTTTAATTTTAGACTGAGGTAGTAAAAACCTCATAGGAATAAACTAAACAGGAAATGAACCTGCCGGCAAGATGTTAACATAGCATTTATGAAAAAAAAAAAAAAAAAAAAGAAGCCAACTGATTTCAGTGCACAAACTCAATTGTAACAAAACGAGGAAAATCACAAAACCGATGCCGACAATGCACATTCCCAGTAGTGGTATTGAGTAAAAACTGCCCGAAAAAATAATGAATGACGACTCAGTAGCGCCCTCTCCAAAATCAGATAACATTGGGCCAATGTGAGCCTAAGGTCGAAAAAAGTCGCATAAAAAACATGAAACCTGGCCCGAAAAATAGTTCCTGTTCGAACATGAAAAAAATAATATTGTGGCCCTGCTCTCAACATTACAGGAAGTCGGCCGTCTTGGACACATTGCTTCATGCTTTTGACCACTACATCCACAGTTTTGGTCAAAAACTCGTCAAACTTGGCCAGACAACACTAAACCCATGTGGGATGAAATACAAGGAGTGAAATTTGTATATCAAGTTTTGTGTGTGGTGATGATTTTGTTTAACAACTTTGATAAATTTTGGAAATTTGTAAAAAAGATCTATCTTTTTCCTTCATTTTTTTAAGGGGAAATCAAAATAAACCGGTTGTGGGCATTTGCCATCTGAATGCAGCAATATGCGTGTCAAGAGAGTAAATCATAAAACGACTCAGTTTACAATTCACAGAGAAAATCAGAAAATTTTCACAAGTGTAGGTCTCGTGAATGTTTTTGTATTACAACATCAACAAAGAATTTAAGCAATATGTTGTATGTTGTAGCTGACCTCCATCAGATTGAAATATAGTTCTGTAGAATGTGGAAGAAAATACTATTTTTTCCTGCACACCTTTACCAATAAAGCCAGAGTCGATACTTTATGTTTGTCTTTGCAAAACGATGCGTCGAGTTTCTTATCTGCACAACCTCATGTCACTACATCACCTCAGAGATTTACTGTCCAATGCAAAACCAATCGTACAAACAATCCAGCCATCAAACCCTCCTCAACAAACTGGATTCCCTTTGCATTGGGACTCCATTATACATGCACGCTCTCCGCCCAATCATAACATGCCATTTCCATACACACTAACATATAATAGGCCCTGTTTGCCCTGCTCCAAATGCTCCAGCTTTAATTTATATGTAAAACATGGGATGGGATTTGTCCAGTGGATTGCTTTTGGTGGTATTTTTTTCCCGTTTCTTATCGGAGCGTGACCCAAGCATGTGACAGCTGTTTGAACACGCGAGATTCTTTTGTTTCTTCTGTGGCGGGTAAATGTCACAGCGCCCTCCGGAGACAAAAGTCGTTATTTATGCGACAGGTGAGAGCGGGAAAACCTGGAACTGGAAGTGAAGCGGGTCTTGTAGAAATGTGGCGTCGTAAATTAGAGCTAGAGAGAACGTAGCTTGGTGCTTAGTGGAGAAATAGATCACTGGAAATTACAAAAACAAGACATTTTGGATTGCAAAAGCTGTCTGATTTTGAATAATACTGGAAAAATAAGACTATAAAGGGAATATATCATGTGAATTCTGAGTTAAGCATGTTATTAGCTTACTTAAAGTTGAATTTGGATTGATTCGTGAATGTTTGAGTAATCTCAGCTGATGCTCAGAAATGTTTATCCCCACCCACTTGTATCTAAATCCCATACCATATTCTACAAGTAGGATTCAAGAATATAATTTAGTCTATTCTCCAACAAAACAAGCTAGTTAAACTCTACTAATTGTTATGATTATGTCCTATAAACAGGTTAGACTTATCAGTTCTGTGGTTTTGAAATATTTAGAAAATTTTTCTAATCCTGCCGTCTTCAAATTTACAATATAAAATGAACAATCAGAAACTGTTATTTCATGACTTGCAAATATCAAGGTAAAACTGGAAATACCGTAATTTCTGGACTATAAGCCACTTCTTATTCTGACCTTTAAGATGAATTTGGGATTTTTAAGCTGCTGAATCTACTGAAACAGAGATTCTGGAGTCTGTAAGAAGAATAGTCTGAAATGACTTGGTGCACAGTTGATACTTTGGCGCTCAAAAAGCTGGCACAAATAGGCCCATGTTCAAGTAAGTAAGTAAATAAGCAAGCGTTTGTTCAATGCTTTTCGCAGACAGAGTCACAAAGCCCTGGGGTATCTCAGCAAAAGCGATTTGCCTAGACACCTGCAGCCTCAACCTCCGACCACCATTAAGCATTTTTTTTACTTGCATGGTTGATGGGGAAACCAGAGTGCCTAAAGGAAACCATTCACACATTGAGAGGAACATGCACAGTCCACAAATAAGTTCTGATGTGAGTTAAACCCGTGACCTTCTTGCTTCTTGCTGTGAGGTGAGAGCGCTATCCGATCTGCCTCCGTGCCGCCAATGTGTCATGTCATGGAAGATAAGATGGTGAGGAAGAGACAGTTTTCCGATTACCAGCATTGTACTTTGTTTGCCATGAAATATCCAAAACTTACACCTTAAATCTTGTGAGGTTACACGTAAGTAGACCAATAACTTTAAACTTATTTTTTTATATATATTTGGTGTAGGGAAAACAGAGTACCTGGAGAAAACCACACAGACACAGCAAGACCAACCAAACTCGACACAGAAAGGTCCCAGATCTGGATTTTAACACAGAACCTTCTTGCTGTGAGGCCAGCGCGCTAACACCGGTCTCACATTGCATCTGGTTCTTACTCGGGTCCGGCGTCTGGAGGCTTTTTTGTTTTTCCGAAAAGTAATCCGTCCAGTCTGGTGAGCCGCATTGAAAGGAATTTTATCCCTTTTTGTTGTGACATGACACAATAATCAAAAAACCAAGTGAGAGCTGATATTATGCTCTTATTAATAATACAAATAAGTCAAAAGAGACATACCTTGTACACAATATAGGTTGTAAATAAACATCCTGAGCTTATCCATTGTGTTATATCACGACATAATAGGACATGTGAATAGCGAATGATAAGCAAATTTTATGCCGTTTTTTAAATAGATGTGGTATTATTTATGTATATTTTACAAAATCTCTATCCTTATCTTAACTTACCCCAAGCCCCAGTCCTTAACTTACCCTTCCATTAAACCTAAAGAACATGTCCCATGGGGCTTCAACCAAATCTCATGTTTATTTTAAGTCATCTGAATCTCTTCTTTAATTATTCCTTTTTTTTGCCTACTCACAATACTACTATTACAACAAAGACAATATTAACAAACTTGAAGAAATATCTCGAACAGTTTCCTTTGTTGTTGGAAATTGGGTCAAACTCAGACATCCAACTTCTGTGGACACACTTCCAAATATCAAACAAAAAGCTCAAATACTCTTTTGCAAATCGTAACTTGTTAAAAATCCCATGTAAAATGCATTCTGTACTACACCCATCACATGCCCGTAGTTGAAACAATATAGTTTTGTTCTTGAACTTTCCATCTGACACTAATTGCTGTTTACATTTTGGTTTCTGATGGAGGCTCCACCCCGCTGTACATTTTTAACAAGGCCTTTTCACTCTCTATTGTTATTCTGTTTGATGAAACTTTGATTCTCGATACAAACAGCGCGGCGGAAAGTGCTCACATTTTAATGCGCTGAATGGAAACCGCGGACTTGTGAAGCGTTGAATAGAAACTTGATTTTCTTAATTAGTGTAAGATTGAGGTCTCGCTGCAGGTGCTGTTTTAAATAAGCGTGACTTAAACAGGGGACGGAAAAACGCAGGAAGTGGATGTTGAATGTGCTTTTAATTGCCTAAATTTGTTGTGGATTCGGGGCTATTATCCTCATCTTTGTTTTGCTGTGTTTTTGTCTGACCCTCAGCCTGATTGCACTGACCTCATTGTGCAGCGGGACGTTTTGACAAAAGCTGCTCTGTGTTTTTGTTTCCCTGCATCTGGACAAAATAAAGTTACGGCTAAAATAAGAACTGCAAAGTCGTAATGAGTGTTTGATGATGTTAAAAATATATGACGACAATAGTGATGGAGCACATTGTGTCGATAAAACACAAGGTACTTTTTGGAATTGTTTATTTATTTATGATTATTATTTTATAGCAACTGACCGTGCCAGTTCAATCTTAGGAATGAAGGCATTTTAATAATTATATGATATGTCGTCATGGAAAGAGTGTGTTTGGCTGCTGTCCTGGCTGATTTCAACCAACTAAGAAATGTGGCCTCTGATGTTCAACAGACATGAGTTAAGTACTGTCAGATTTGTGCAAAGAGACGTCTGTTTTTCTCGTAACTATGGAGACCAATTTGCTAATGCTAACATGCTAGTTTTGGACTGCTGAAATGGCAGACTTTCACACCTAAAGCAGCAGAGAATCTTCCAGGGAAAATACTTTGAACCTTGATATTTCAACATGGAGTTTGTGAACAGAGTTGTTTGTTTGTCTTGTAACCATAGAGATGGGATATGAGGCTATGGATGCTAACTTTGCATATACATCTGCTGCAGCAAAACATTTTCCAGAGGAATATTTTAGGAGGATGGTCCTATCACTGACTGAAACAACACTATCAATCTGTGAGTTTGATGCAAAACAATGAGAAAATATGAAGAAGCAATTAATACCTTGCATTGATACTGATATATCAATAATATCAAAACACGATGAGCACGTTTTTGCGCATTTTTATATAGAGGGATTTTCGGTCGACGTCACTCTCCGCCCTACTGCGATTGCGTTATGCAGAAAGCGCGCCTCCCATTTGTTTACATGGGAAACTTGTTCGAATTAAACACCGAAACGGGACGACAGCTAGCTGCTTTCTTCAGGTATGAACCGGTATGATAGACGTCTGTCCTAAAGCTTGAGTCCGCGTTTTTCTCGCGTTTTCTCACTTACCTTAAAGTAACTTCTAAGATTGTAGGATCAAAGTTCATCCATAAATGTTAGCTTAGCAGCATGCCTTTTGTTTTCGCAAAGTGATAAACTCTGACGTTGGCTGACAACGGAGCTTTTTAGACTTGTTTCCACTGTTGTGTGTATGTGCGGAGGCTCTTTCTACAGGCAGGGTGCGCGCGCATCGCCGTGTTGATAAACAAAAATCCCTCCATAATGAAGTTATGAAAAGCTAAAACGTAAAATAACCACAAACTTTGGTTGAAGCCATGGTGACATGGTGACTTCAATAAGTACGTTTTGGCTATTTATGAAAACAAGGTGTATGTTTTGACATTTAGTTGTATATCTACGTTTTCTTCGAAGACTGGGGTGATTACAGTAGAGTTTGTTCTCTAATTTAGAAAATTGCTTTCATTTTTTGGTTAAAAACGCTGTTCCAGACTTTCCAAATGGCAAAAATATATTTAATCTATGAATCTGATTCCATACACTGAACAATTGAAAAGGGATAATCTTTTTTCAAGGCACACCTGGCAGTATCTCTCCTATTATTTTGAATCAGTTTGCTCTGAAAACTCAGTCTAGATCTTGGCTTTGATAAACCCCCGGGAAACCTCACATTTGCCCGCTAAAAGAAACGTATCCCGTAATAACTCTATTGGAGGTGACACTCGTTTCCAGTGGTTGCCCCTGCCTGAGCCGCGGAGAGAGTGAGCTGTCACAGTCACTCCAAGATGGCCGCCCTATTTACATACCTTTCTCTGCTCATCCAGCCATTTAATCACTGCTGCCCCTTTAGAGACGAAGCCCGCGCGTGTAATCCGGGAAGAACCTCTCCCTCCAGACCTTTGTGTACGGAAAGCCGGAAATTTATTAATGGCTTTAATTATAGTTCGGTGCATGAGCAGGGCTGGACGACACAGAGGTTAAACATGTGGGAAATGAGCTTAGACAGTCCTTCTCTCGGAAATGGCAGTAGTGCATAGTGGAGTTTCGAAAAGCCATTAGCCATAATTTAGTAGTATGGAAGTCTATGGAAGTAATTGGGGTCGAATTCCACGAGGAAAAGTTGTCAGACGCTGTGGGGCAATTAGAGAACCGAAAATCTTCATAATCAGAAGAACGTGGGGGAGA
The DNA here is from genome assembly GCA_038363315.1 of Mugilogobius chulae. Classification (NCBI taxonomy): domain Eukaryota; kingdom Metazoa; phylum Chordata; class Actinopteri; order Gobiiformes; family Gobiidae; genus Mugilogobius; species Mugilogobius chulae. The sequence goes on from JBBPFD010000089.1 coordinate 41,401, forward strand.
AGGAGCTCGTTTTGCCAGCTTTAGTTTGATGGTGGACGCTGGAACCAAGAAGAAACACACTCAGGCATAAACCGTTTTGTAGTGGTGTTCGAATGTCAAACAGGTAACTTCTAATGCACTCAAAAAAGGGTCTTAAAAAGTTTTAGAAAGTAGGACAGTTTGCATTCAAGGCCTTCAAAAGTCGTACATTTGCCGGTGTTGTTGTTAAAAATGTTTGCACAGGTCTTAGCTTTTTACTAAAGCTTTTTCAGTCAAAACATTTTCAGCAATATTCTTGATATTTTACCTTTCTGTTTTCTTGTAATAAGACAGTTGTAAAAAGCTGAGTGCTCTTCCCAATCCATGATGTGGTTTTCTCTTGCGGGTTTTATGTTTTCCTGCTTTTGCTTTATCTGCTTTTGTTTAGCATCCTTACTTTTTGATGTTCTTTTCTTTTTGTATCAACTGTCCTGGCAAACATAAATACAAACAATGGATACGAGAGGCTATTAAGATCAGGAAGCGGGACACATGGATCATCAACAGAGACGAAGGAGCTTTTAGGGATGTTCATAATGTCTTCTTAAAGTATTTAAATGAAAGCGTTTTTCTTCTATATCAGACAAGTATCGGTAAGAGATGGTTTATTACCTGACTAGTTTCGACGGGTCACTTCCGTCTTCGTCAGAGGCCCTGAAGTCGGCAATATCAGACCACTGCAAACGGGATAACCACATTATGGACTGGGACAATGCGCGGATTATCAATCAAGAAACCAACAAATACAAACGATGGATCAAAGAAGCAATAGAAATCAGAAAGCGAGGCCCACGCACTTTGAATCGAGACGAGGGAGCTTTCCAACTCTCCTGTACGTGGAGCAGCCTTCTCCAGCGACCACCGAGCGGCGGGGGGCGTGGTCAGCCCGGTAGACCTCACGGGTCCGCTGGGCTGGCCACGCCTGGGAACAGCAGCTGATAAGACACGTCACCTAGGCGACGTGCGACGCCTCTGACGAAGACGGAAGTGACCCGTCGAAACTAGTCAGGTAATAAACCATCTCTTACCGATACTTGTCTGATATAGAAGAAAAACGCTTTCATTTGAAGGAGCTTTTTCTTTGGCTCACACATGGGATTCACTTCTCCAGAGACCAGCAGGTGGGGGCAGACTGACAGATCTGTCAAACTGGCCACGTCTGGGGAGATTCTATAAGAGACACGTCACAACACCAGACGTCACCTCTGCGAAGGCGGAAGTCCTGCCGCTGAAAAAAGAAAGCTAAAACTAAGAAGTAGACAAGATATAATATTCTTGATAATTTCTCGCAATTGGTGTGTTTTTTCTGTTATTTGGTTGATGGAACAGATGACATGCTTGGTTGCTGTATAAAGTTGTAAGAAAATAGAAAAATATATATTAAAAAGCTACCTGGAACAAAAGCAGTATTATGAAATATTATAGATCACAAGTTATGAATAGGTTTTGTGGTCTTAAAATGGTTTTAAAATGTCTTAATTTTGACCTCGACATCTCTGCAGAAACCCTGAACAAAGTGTACAGCATCATGTCTTTAACTGGAAACAACACCACTGAATGAAAGAGGAAGCAAGTTGGATAGAGACATAAAGTGAAAAGGGAAGGACACATGTTAGCTTCATTTTCAAATTATTTCAATAATCTGATCTCATTGACTTCAAAAGCTTCTGTCACTTGTTCAGATCATACACTCAAAACATCCTCTACTTTTTAATGAATTGCAAATGAAACATTAGCTAAATGATGGATGTTTACCAAAAGCACATCTAATGCAAAGTCAGATTTTTTTTCTTTTTTATTAGTGTCATTAAAAACTTCTGACTTTCCAAGGTAAATAGCTTTTTCTTTAATGATAGTGATTAAAGTGGCTGTACCTGATTTAGATGTAAAAGCAGCACAGTTTTAACTGATGTGCATCTAATGACACTGTTTTATTCACGCTAATATTTGTTAGCTTTACCTTGTCAGTAATCTCCTCTGAAAGTTGAGAGAAAGTCCTTGTAAATGTGCCGTATACTGAATATTTAGAAGCTCCAAATGCATTAGTGATGTGTGAGCAGTTTGAAATGAACTAGTTGGGTTTTTCAAGTTGACATTTTTGAGCACTTAAGCACTCAATTAAAACCTGACTGATCTCATTACATTGGCCCTATGCACTATTGATGTCCAGACTGCTTTAGATTAATTTTGTTCAATTGGAAGTTGTTTTATATTCACAAAAAAGTCCAGTTCATGTTGTGGATGCGGTCTAAGAATTGATTTGTAAAACCCAGTGGATCCACACATCTCTAGGGATGTCACAATATACTGTGGCCATACCTGTTTGTCAAAGCCTGATCAACCGTCAGATCTCAAAAGCTAAGCAAGTTAGGGTCTGGTTAATACTTGGATGGGTGACCACTGGAACACGAGGTGCCACAGTGGGACGACTAAAAGTGGATAGTGGTTGTGTCCTCTGGCAAGACACTTAAACCACACTGCCTGAGTGTCTGCATACATTGGGTGAGTGGATACTACTGTAGATTGTAAAGCGCTTTGAGTGTCTGGAAAGGTAGAAAAGCACTTTATAAATAGACCATTCACATACTTACATTTTAGTGTTGTGATTATTGGAGACAACAATTACCAAATTTCATTCTCATTGTCAAACGTGTCACTTTTACTCAAGTTTGTGACCAAATCAAAATTTCCTGATGAAAAAAAAAACAACACAAAAACTTTTGTTTTAATTTAGATTGAATTGAATTGCCTCTGAAATGTTAAAATGTGAATGAATTGGAAGATTTGCTTTTTTTTTTGGCAGTTTTTATTTGACCTTCTGCTTTTTGTTTATTCCATTATTTATTTTATTTTTTTTATCACATATATAAATACAAAATAAAAACAAAATGTATATATTTGGGTTTTAACATAAATATGCACATACATGTGCCAAACACTTTTTTTATTATATATAAAAACACAGCTGTTGCCGAAAATGTATTTTATCATCCATAGTTTTAATATAATGAACTGTAAGAATTAAATTTACTTCTAAAAAAGCCACAATTATTATATTTGTGTTTTTACGATTCTCTTTTGACTTGAATATTCACGATTAGCAATTAACCTAATAATCTTAATAATCACTAAGAGCGTGTACTGAAAATGCACCGACAGCGTTTGACTATCAAGGCAGCACAGTTTAGTTAATTTAATTTAGACTCCAGACACAGTAGGAAAGTACTGACTAGTCCATTCATTTGGACCTCAGTGTTTAAAAAAAAAAAATAATAAAATAAAATCATATTTACAAGAAAAAACAATGGCCTACATGTTTAAAAGTTATCAAAAGTTGCAAAGTATCAGCTTCACTCTTTTCTCAACAAACCCCTGGACAATGCTTTCTCTCCGTCTCGCGTCACAAACTTCCCACCATTATTCCCTCTAATTAAAACCCGGTGTGTCGCATTTCATGGATTCCTGACCTCGCACTAATGAAACACTGTGTTTCTGAGTTATTCCAGGAAATAACTACAGCACAGTTCAGTGTCCCCAAATGTCAGAAAGTGAAACTACATCCAAGCCTCAGGGGCCTGACCTTTCACAAAGGCCGGGAAACTTGTCCTCAGCTCGGGCACTTAGTTAAACGGTGCTGTGTGGAGCTGGATGTGGAGCTGAATGTGTTATGGAGGAAAACAGACAGCGGATAAAGTCTGCTGGGAGCCAATGTCACCTGAAATACGGACAAGACAAGTACCGGTTTGATTTGGGCAAAGTATAATTCTTCTACTGAGTTTGGGAGAATTTAGAAGTGAGATCACAACAGTTTATTGGCCTGTAGAGGTTATGCACAGACGCTATTTTATTGGTGCGTATTTATTTTCAGATTGTAGCGGCTTGTTCCTATTCTAATAGTATTTTGAGTTCCTACAGAAGAAACTGCTTATTGTCTAAATTGACTCTCGTCACTAATACTTCGTAGAAATCACCAGTAGCTTTGCTAAGTTAACTTTTACATATGTCATGGCAAAGTACAATATTAATAGTTGAGAAAAACAGGCTTGTGCCCGCCATCTGTCCTTATGGAACAAATACATGTATTATTTCATTGTACATCTCAACATGCTCTCAAGGACCTTTACTTTGGCATGTACTGGAACATAAGGAGAGAAACTGCAGGCGAATAGAGAAAAAAAATACATGTATAGCTGCCATTGTAAAACTTCAACTGTCGTTCCCTTACAGAAATGTAAGAAAAATGTGTTACATGTTTCATTATGTCATCTTTTCATAAAGAAATAGGCATTTTATGTGAAAAAAACTGCCCAACATTGCATATCAGCAAAATCGAGTTTAAGTAATTTTGTTGACTTGTTAGATACTGAAAATGTGCATAATATCTAAATCTGATGCTCTTTTACACTTAAATTGTAATAAATCATGCTTAGAAATATATTAACACTTTGTTGTTCTACTGAGGGACCTCATCACCAGTGACACCCAAGAGGGTGACAAGAGAAGAATCTTTTTATTATTGGACTTCTGTGCTAGTTACAGTTTGTTCATGACAAACACCATGTTTGAACGCAAAGGTGTCCATCAGTGCACTTGCACCAGGACATACTAGGCTGAAAGTCCATTATCATCTTTTTGGTCATAGTTTGGCCATAACGTCTATCTAATCATGGTCATGTAATCTGATCTGACCTGTCAGTGCCTGTTTTGTGTTTGCATTGCTGCAGTAAATCAGGCTGTAGTTTTGTCTGAACAGCCCATTGTCCTTGGTTCTGTACATTGTTTGTATGGACAGAAAACTTGTGCACGTCAGGACCGGAAGGTGTCCGGTTTGAGGACCACAGGCTCTCATATGTGCTGTCTGCAGATGATGTTGTCCTGATGGTTTCATCAATATATTGACATGTTTCCACTGACCTACTTGGCCCTACTGGATCAGTCTTGCTTGACCTGCTTGTGTTTCTCTTCAGAATCTGGTACTGTATCACCAACAAACCAATATCCATGGGAATTCTGTGGTAACTATGAATTCCACCAATACTCTGACTAATCAGAAGAGTTTAGTTCCTATCTGTACCTGAAACAGCAGTCAAATATCCTGCATTGATGTCAGTGTAGGCTAATATTTATATAATAAAATAACTAAAATGACAATTTAGTTGCTAGGATTAGCAAATGTGCTACACCACTAAGTAGATCAGGTAAGTCACCATAAAACAAGAAAAAAATAAGAAATGCTTCCGTCTTGAATTTGTTAAAACGTTATTGTCTTAAAACAAGGTGTATATGTCCATGATTTCCATATGAATGTTGTAGGGTAATTCAAAAATCCGTGGAAATAACTTTTAATTTCTGCTGATCTCTGCTCGACAAATGGCATAATAAGTCTGCAGTGAAAAGTCCCACTGCTCACTTTACAATAATGAAAACCATCTAGATATCGGTATGTTATTTAAAATACAGTTTCAAGTCATTCTGTAGAGCTTTTAGTCCTGGGTAAGTCCGTGTTTTAGTGATGTACAGCCTTTAGACTGTTCTTAGAGGACTTTCTCTGTGGCAGGTAACAGAAGTTTAATGTGTGCTGAGAGGAAACTTACACTGTCCTTTTGTAGTGAGTGAGTGAGTGGGTCATTAAATATTAACAGTGTTTTGTGGTGGTATTCTTAGCTCGTATTGATTTGAATGCTGTTGTCTCTGTCTTGGCCTTGTTCTAATGGTGCAGAGCCAAGTGCAGATTCCCACAGGACTCAGACCCACAACAACAAGCTGTGAGTTCCTCTGTTAGACGCTTCATTTAACAACTGACTTTACCCGGAATTATAAGTTGTCTTGTGCACTTTATTCATTATCTGTTAGTTTATGTGTATGGTGAATATTGGTGAATAAGCTGAGGACTCACTGCACAACTTTTAGCTGAGTTTTCCTGATGTTCAGTCTTGTTTAGTTACACTCATGACTTGTTGCAGTCACAGTCATTGAAACATGTTTGAATTTAAGCTTGACTTTGTTTGTGCTGCAGTGCAGAGGGCTGTTTATGACCCTCAACTTCCACTTCAAAGACGCACTGGGCAACTTTCTGGAGGTGAAACACACAACACAGCAATTCATTAGAATTAGAAAGTTAGAAAAATACATTCTGAATGGGGTTAAATATGTTTTCTGCAGAATATGAAAGAATATTGCCAAAGGACCTGTCTTTCTATGGAAAATGCAAAAGGAGGCCTTCTTCCAGGCCAAAAACAGTTTGTTTTGTGGCCATGTAAGCCTTCTCAAAGCAAAGGCACATAGAACTATCTTTATTTTGTGCAAGAAAGAAGCTTAAAGGCCAAAGCCATGCTTTTAGTTGACTATTTTTTGGTGACAAAGTGACACAGTGCAAATTAAAAGTATTAACACTTAACAAGCTGAAGTATCAAGTCTGCACCAGGTCACTCCAGGCGCTCAGTCTCCAGACTATGGGTTTCAGTAGCTCGGGAAATTTTGTGTAAATTAATACAGAAATAAAGCAGTTTTGATTGTCAGCTAAAAGTTTTTCTGTATTTACCAGACAGATAAATACCCAAGGGGTAAATAGTTAAACACTTGTACAAAAACATGTTGCAAGGGTACCATGGGGCCCCAAGCGAAAAATTATTTAAGGCCCTCATGTCCGATAATAACACAGTAATCAGACAAACTAGTGTGACAAAAAATATATGTTTAAATTGTAGAAACAACAACAAACTAGTCAAAATTTTAAAGATCCATTATTAAAGGGTAAATTAATGAAATACTACTGAATATCCTTTAACTATCAATAAACATGGTAACAAACAAACAAACAAACACAAAATCATTATCCATTAGGAAAACATAAAAAGTGGGACAGTGGGGGCTCTCTGGTGGGGGCCCTTTTGTCCTAGAGGCCCCAAGCAATTGCCTAGTTTGCCTGTCCTGTAGCAACACCTCTGCAAAAACATATATCCACAGTTGACATGTAACATTTTAAAAGTTATATTAACAGAGTGTAATTTCTCATTTGTCCAGGAGTTATCCATAATAGCTTGGGCAGGGTTTTTGAATCTGTGATCTTCGAAAAACTGTGAAGCCTTTTTTCTACTAATATTTCTACTTGTAGCTTTTTTGTTTTGTTTTTGAAAGAGAGATACTAATTAAATTGTCTTTATTAACATGTTGAGGAGATTGCATTGATTTGGAGGAGATATTTATCCCCAGATGTAGAACAAAAAGATGTAAAAAATATTTTGTTCCCTCTGTAATTTTTTTGCATTTTTTTTTTACTCATGGTTGCACTACGATGATAGATATAGCATTTATTTAACCCCCCCTTTTTAATGTAACTTCTGTTGTTTTACATGACAGCTGTGTGTTTGTTTGTTGTGCTGCTACTGCAAGTGAATTGCCATTTGCAAATCTAATAAAGTCAAAGTTCAAAGACACCCTGGAAGACTTAGGTTTGCCTGCAGGCCCTACATTAGGCACTACTGTAATAGATTATCCTGTGTTCTGTTCATTATTTGTGTCGTCATAATACAAAATGGAGTGAAATTAAACATAAGCAATGGAAATGGATGACATTAACAGCTCCGGAACAGTATTTTAACAGTATACACCTCCATCCTCTGCATGAGTCTCCCAAACTCCAGAAACCTTAAAGAAAAAATCGTATTCAAATGTACATGTTTGTGGTGTTGGCGTTTTGGCAGAAAATAGAAAAGCATTAGAAAGAGTGTAGCAGCAATAAGAAAAGCCTCTCACTGGTTCAAACGCTCGGCGCCGTTTGGATTTGGGCGATATCGATCTGCTGCTTTTGCATCTGGAGCTTTTACGGATCACTTAACAAACTCTGGCATTTCTCTTTGAGTCGCGTTCACACACTTTCACACACTTTCTACTCAAAAACCGCTGCTGCAGAGGTCGAAGGTCACATCTCAGTCATCAGAAAAACTCCGGCAGGAAAAGAGTGGATATAAAATGGGACTATAAATGGCAGGCTTGTAGAAAGATGAAGATTAAATGTGGAAAGTAGAAGGTAATCAATCATTGTGTTAAATATATACATACATACTTGGAATAAATACTGTGTCTACACTAAGACTGTCCGTAAAAGTAACAGTACATATGAGCACTGATTTCTGCTACTTTCCCAGTAAAGAGCATTCAAATCCACCTCCTGGAGAACCTTCCACACCTTTTACCATTTTTTTTTTTTTTTTTTTTTTTTTAAGGTGACAGCATGTTTTTGTGATTTAGATTTCTTTATTGTGTTAAAAGAATATTTGCTTTGAGTAAGCTGCTTGACTACATGCATGACTGTTTTTTTAGTATAGAGAAAGGTCTCTTGCATGTTGCGATAGAAAAGATGTTCCTTTAGATTTCTTTCTTTCTTTATGTATGTATATATTTATTTATGTATTCATTCATCACATTATGGCTTAAAACATGGGCTATTCATCTTCATTCAGAATGTCCCAAATTATGGTTTAACTTGCCTTTTTTAAAATAATTGTGTAGTTTACGTAATATCAGTTCAGCCGATGTCATAACAGTGAGACTAGGGTAGTTACAGACTGATGTGGCCAGGAATGTCAAATACTATTTGGAGTGTTATTCACATAAAACTGCTAAGTTGTTATTTGCACAATAGATAACAGCTACATAACACTATAAGACTCATTTTATTGAGTTAGCTGAGTTTAGAAAAGCATAAAAAGCTATTTTCAGTCTCTATTCTGGTATCAGTCATTATTGGGAGGCCAAATGATTGGTGCACCCCTAGTATTGGCAGCACAGTGGCAAAGCGGATAGAAACTTTTTGAAAAAGGCTTTAAGAAAATAGATACAAATCGTGATAAAATCGAAATCATGGTCTGGCTCCAAAAAAATCGTGAGAATCATTTTTTGCTATATGGCCCAGTCGTAGCAAGAAGGTTGTGGGTTGTGAAATGTGCTATACAAATAAAATTTACTCACTACTACTTTATTATTGACAAAAGATAGTTTAATTGAATCTATTTTCTGTTTGCTAAATGAATTGAATAATAGCCTAAACGTCAGTCTTACATAAGGTGACCAGACGTTCCTATTTACATAGGCCAGTTCCAGCTTTGAGCACCTATCCAAAATGTCTAATTTGTCCCAGTACGGAATAAGACATGTCCCAAATGTCCCAGTTTTTGACCATTCTGACACACATCAACAATAAAGAGAAAGGGAATGTTATAATTTCTTTAGTCGATTTTGAGAGAAACATGCCAGAATTAAATTTCTTTTCACTATATTATTGTTATCCAATCTGTAAGTGTCCTGTGTGTTTTTATTTGCTAAAATCTGGTCACCCTAGTCATACATGAACAGCTCTTTCCATGTGTCTCTAGTCCTGCATTTCCCCTGTATAACTAAAGACTAGGCCGGCTGTCCGTGTCCGTCAGAATCAGAAGACTCCAGAGGCCTTTAGCTCAAGATGTGGAGAACTCGTATCTGCCAAGTGCCGTAGCTCCGAGCATCAGAATCTTCCAGAACCGACCGCTGAGGAGGCTGCGTCTTTGAACAAACCGGGCTTCTTACAGACGTGAGTGATCTTCAGGGCACACACGGGCTTTAAGAACCCAGGAACTCTGCTCCCCTGCAGGTCGAGGGATGAGTGTGAAACTGGTGAGTGGGTGAGTCAGAAATCTATGGATTTATGAAGGATTGCCATGGATTTCAAGTCAGTAGAGTAAAAACAAACGTGTATACAGTATTTGCTCCAAATAGTCACATGAGCAGAGGTTTTAACAAAATTACACAATCTGTAAAAAAGAAAAAGAGATCCACAAACCTGACAGTCGTAAGAAATGTTTGCTGTTTTGTCTGTGAGATATTTTTCTTTCCCCTCTGAGCTTCAGGAGACACTGTTGTAATGTCCTGATCTAGATATAGATAAAGCTCTGAGATCTTCTGCCATGTTTGAAGTAGATGGATCCTTTTGAGTGTCTGTACCATTAACGCAGCTGCAAGAATGGTGTGTAAAAATGTCGTGTGCTTTGATATACTTGGGTGCTCTGGAAGATGTTTGATAAAACGGAAACAATGCAAATAATGCATCAGAGAAGTGATACAAAGGAAATTGCACTGGGAAAGAGTCAAAGCGATCTTGTCTAGTTTTGTAAAAATGCTCAGAACAAATTTAGATGATTTGACTACAGAAGTTCTTAGATTGACCTATGATGTCACAAATTTGAAAAAAAAAATCAGAACAGTGTTTTCTGGGGCCTAGAGGGGCAAGATTAAAATCCATGTAAACAGTAAACAACGAAGAGTTATGACAGATCGAATGCGTGACAAGATATCAAGAAATTAATTATTTTCCAACATAACATTGTTTTGTTCCAGTAGTAAGATTATGCAGGATGAGGTTTGATAACAGTAATAATAATAATATTTTTTCATTTTCTACTACTTACTCCCATTAGGGGTCATGGGTGACTGAAGCCTATCCCAGTGACTTTGGGCCTTAGGCGGAGAACACACCGGACAGTGGCCAACTTGTCGCAAAGCACTCACTCTCACTCTCTCATTCATTCACAGTAAAATTTACAGTGCTGCCCAATCAACCTAAGCATGCATGTATTTGGAGGTGGGAGGAAACCGGAGTACTTGGAGAAAACCCACGGGACATCGGGAGAACATGCAAACTCCATCCAGAGAGATCGTGAGATGTCGATATGGTCCAACACGGGAATCGAACCCACGACCTCCTTATTGGGAAGACTGAGCGCTAATGATTCTGCTATCGTGCACCCCACCCCACAATTACAAACATGTATTTACATTCTTTTTAATATATAACAGTACAGACCAAAAGTTTGAACAGACCTTCTCATACAAAGAGTCTCCTTTATTTCCATGACAATGAACATTGTAGATTCACACCATCAACACCATAAATGACTAGGAAGGAGAGAGATGAGCTGGCCTCCACAGTCACCAGACCTGAACCCAATCGAGATGGTTTGGGGTGAGCTGGACCGCAGAGTGAAGGTAAAAGGGCCAACAAGTGCTAAGTATCTCTTCCTTCTAGACTGTTGGAAGAGCATTTCAGGTGACGACCTCTTGAAGCTCATCAAGAGAATGCCAAGAGTGTGTAAAGCAGTAATCAAAGCAAATGAACCTAATATATTGATTATCACACATTTTAATTACACTGTATCAAATATTAAGTCATGAGGACCCTCCGATCTCCAGCCCAGTCCTAGTCCCAGTCCTGTTTCAGATGTGTGTGGTCTGAGCAGGTTTATCCATCTCACTGTTGTAATGAATCCTGCATTGATCTGCTCTTGTGGATTGTTTTGGTTAAAGCCGCGTCTCTCCACAGAACGGCTTCGGCTGAGATTAGAGAGAGACGGAAGATTAGCGCTTTTGTTTTACATATCGTTTAACTGATGCAAGACGCCGATAGATCCCTCGTCATTTTACATGTGAAAGATGTCAGCTCGATTAGTCTAAGTCTTATTGAGGATCTGGATGAGTCTTGAGCTTTTGCCATTTTTATTTTTATCTGCATACAGACTGTAAAATGAATACCTGAACACAACTAATGCATTTGAAGACACATAGCATTTGCATTGTTCAGTAACTGTGAGGTCCTCTGGTATTTTGCATAATTAAAAAAATCAGCTCTGGACCCAGCATGTGACATGAGCATGTGAACTGTTTTGTCTGATCTCAGGAACTTTACCTACACTTCTGATGAACATGACAGTGGAGCTGTGCAAGGCCAAAGGAAAGTGTTACATGTTGACAATTCTAATTTTTGTTTTATGAAAAAAAAAAAAAAAAAAAAGGAATATGCAGTTTCTGAATTCCTATATGAATCTTTTAGTTAAAAATAGTCTTACATTCTGTTGTGTCAACTTAGAATTCAGTATAATCCCTCACTTGTCCAGGATTGTAGAATGCTTCAAAGTTTTTTGTCTGGTCAGCATTTTTGAAGATGAGACATTGAGTCATTTTCAATTTCTCAAATCTCAGTTTTTTACCGCTCTAACATGAAGGGATCTATAGTTGAGTTAAAATTGAACTATTATTTTTAACATTTTCTGTGACCGTCCTCATATGTGTAGATACAGATTCACAGAATTACTTGGGATCAGACAAACCAGTTCACTTGCAGGGCATCTGGAGCTTTTAACCACTGTTGATGGAGAAATGTATCCCCGGACTGTAATCTCTGTTTAATAAAACAACCAAGACTCAAAAGATTCAAATTAGAATAAGATTTAGTTTGCTCAAAGGGAAAACATGCAACGTTACAAAACATTGCTTTTCTGATCTAAACTCTTCAAGTCTCTATCTTGTTCTTGTCCTTGCGTTGATGTCCTCACGTTGCCATCGCATGTTCACAAAGAACAAAGTTCAAATTCTATTTTTTATCTGTCCTCCAAAAAGTTTCCTTTGCATTTTTATGAATGGTCCTCCAATCTCATGTTCTCGCCATTTGTAGTTGTCTCTTTCAAACCGATCCACTGATGATCTCATCCCAGACTTAAACTTGCTGACCACAGTCTCAACTTAGATACCTTGTCGACTTGCAAGCCTATATCAAGATCAGCAGTCTGTTCTCGGTTCAGAGGTCTGTAACCATTTTGGAATGTTGTTTGTTTTCCAAACATACATTCAACACTTATGCGGATCCCTACATGCATCGCCTCCGCTCGCTCCCCCGGTCCGCTCCGAAGTTGCCAGACCCTGCCATGTCTCCGTCAGTCCTCCAGGCTGCTGCCCGAGGAGCTCAAGAAGAGCATGCGCCAAAAACACGGGTTTGTGAAATAAAAGTCCTCCTTGAAGATCAAATAACTATATCAGGAGCACAGAACGACTCATGTGTTCACGTGTTCACAACAGAAGGACGTGCTTCCTCCTCCGCTGAGGGTAAAGAGGCTGTTACGAGCACGAACTCAATAACGTTGTCCTGTTCATGTGTCAGTGACATAGGCTGTAGTTAACAGCCTGCTGTGTCCAAATATCAAAGAAACTTTATGTAAAACTACGAACTTTTCGTTATCTGATCAAATCAAAGTACGTGCGGAGTGATTTTACTTTGTAAATCCGGACATAGTTTTTTGATTGATTGATTGATTTATTCGGTCATATGCAGTTTGACAATTTATACAAACATAAATTTCACATGTCATTCAAACCGAAAGGTTTAGGCAGAAGTAAAAGCATACTTATAATGCCCCACCTATCTACAACCAGAAGTTTGTCATTTCCAAGACAGCGATATGTCAACAACTTCAACTTGTCAAAATAGAAGTAAACTTTTTACAAAAGAAGAAAAGAAATAAAACAAAAACAAAAGACAAACAAAAACAAACAAGAGGGTCACTAAAGGAGCAAATGTTCAGTGCCTCATTCTAAAGCTGCATAATTATCATATATCATAGATTTGTACTTTCTTTTAAAGGATACAATTGTATTTGATTCTTTTATTTCTTCATCCAGAGTGTTCCAGAGAACTACACCGCGAGTACTAATGCAAAACTTTTTTTATTTGTTCTGGCTTTGATTTTTTTAAATGTTTTTATTCGTCTGAGATTATACTGACTTTCTTTTTCTACAAATAGCTTTTGTGTACAAGAAGGCAGTGTGTGTTCACTTTCTTTTTCCTGTTTGGTGCGTTTTGATTGGCGGAGATTGACTTGGCCGGACCTGGCCGGACTCGGCGGAGAAGAAAATAGCCTTGATGCGTATTTTGGTCGTACGGCGACGGAGCGACGGAGCTGAGGCGGAGCCCTGCGCAGCGCACACGGAGGATGTGGAACGGTCTTCATTCATTAAAACAGCTGCGCAGTTGATCCGTCAGTCGGAACGGAGCGGAGCGGAGCGGAGATGCATGTAGTGGGATAAGCCCGTTAGCCTAGTTCTTTTGCAAATGCATTTTACATCACATTTTTTAAACATTTGAAAGATTACAAACTATCAACACACATAACACACATAGAAAATAGCCGCCAACACACAAAACTTCTCCATACTCCCTGCCCTAAAACTCTGAAGGTAAAATAATGCCCCGTACACAGAACTACTTTAGTATCACCTACTTTTATATCCATTTCTTTGTCTGCACTGGTCCATGCATGTTCCTTCATCTCCCGGCTGTGAGTCTGTGGGCTTCTGTTGAACCGTGGCCAGAAACACGACAGTTGTACTGCTCCGTCACATGCACTGAAGGATTAGATGCCTTGACATAATGTATATCCAATCTGCTCGTCCATTCTGTCCCAACGTGCGTGGAAATCTGCAGTCGCTTCTCTGCCAGGTTCATTGTCACAGCAGAAGTTTCTCTTTACCAAACGCATTTAAGATCCATTGTTTAAGGAGAATGTCGAGAAATGCTCTATACTTACACAATATTAAGTGACATGATGGTGGCTTGTCTTAAGTTTGCTCAAAACCCAACGTTGAGCCAATAATCCCACTGTATGTTTGTCCATGGGATTGTTAGAAGATTTTCTGTGATCAGTGTTCACGCCAAGAAGATCCATATTATTGGTAGAAAACATTTTGTAAGCAAGTAAACAACAAAAGCTTTGGTTATCAGTGAAAAAAACAAACGTGTACATTTTTGACACGATACACGTATTTTGTATGCAGAAGTGTACCTCTAATTCTTGTCAATGCCATTGTTTTTGCATGTCTCTTCTGAAAAAATACAAACATAATGCTTTATCTCAGACTGTTTCCAGTATCTCTTCTGCTCTTTTTATTGGTTTCATTTAGATAAATTATGAGGGAATAATAGAAAAAGCTGTCAATGTTGTATTGCACTGATTTAACTCTGCTATCCCCTTATTATTCCTTCCCCTCATTATTATTTTCTCCAAACCAAATATTTGTTTGTAAAAATTGGTAAAGCTGGTGTTTACAACTCAGACCTAATGACACTAGATTTGACATATTTTGGGTTTAGACAATTTCTCTGCAAAAGTTGAAGTAAAAAGGGACTTAAAAATTACAAAAAAAAAAAACTCTCCAGAGCCAATTCAAAAGTCTTTAAACGTGTAAATTTGGAGAATTTTGTACCTGTAACTAGTCTAGAGTACAAGCTGAGTTTGATTCATCCCAGAGGCTGATTTGATTCTAAATAATAGAGTGGCAATTTTTCTTTTTAACAGTTTTAGGTGCTCCATAGTTTGTTTTTTTAATCAGATATTAATAAAAGGAATTTACCAAGAAAAACATAGGAAGGCTCTTAGAAAGAAGAAAAAGGTTTGAAAGTTTCCTGGACAGTGTTTTCAAAGATCAAGACATTACGACTCTCAGACAATTCAGTCAAAACTTAACTAAATATGACTGAACATGGCTTTCAGATGAGAGTTGCAATGTCTTGATCTTTGGAACCACTGTCCAGATGACAACTTTGAAGTCTGTTTTTCTATATGGATCACTTCTGGACAAATCAGGGATTACACAGACTTTTAATAGCTTCTGGGAATGGAATTATTATATATATTTTTCCTTTAACATTGTACATCACCGATATTCAACTTTATTTTCCAGAGAGCCAGATTTTATTAAGGACCACAGCTCTGAGCCGAGCAGTTGATAAATACACCACCACTACTGACACAAGGTTGTGCCAGATATTCAGATGACAAGATTTGCTTCTATAGTAATAATATTTAATGCTGCAGTCTGTTTATATCACAAGGTCTAAAGTATAATAAAACCAGGACTGAAATATGACCAAATCAAGTCAAATGCATAAACTGTAAAAAAAAAAAAAAAATGAAATCCAAACTGAAAAAAAATAAGCTTAAATTAAGTAATACATTATCTTTGTTTGAGCATATTTTAATAATCTTAGGAAACTGCAGGTGCTTGGATGAAAATGCCAAGAAAACAACAGCAAAGAGGATTGTTTTGCTAAAATTTGAAAAAAAAACACAACATTTTCTCACTAGAATGAGTCAATGAAATGAAACAAGAAAATACAGTAGATCCATTTGGCAAGTCATTCAGCAGTAAAAATATAATAAAACAAAGAGAACTATTGCCTAGTTCAAGCACTTATTGACACATTAAGTTGGCCACTTTTATCCTGAGTAATAACCCAGAATTAAATCTACACAATTACAATAAAAAACAACAACAACATACTAATTCTGCTATTTTGTGATATATATTTACTTTAACCTGGCCAGCCAGATGGTTTATTTGTGATATTTGTGAATTCACAAACTCAAGATAAACATCTGGCCTTCCAGTCGCCCGACCAGCGGTTCGGGCTCCCAACCCTAACTTTGTAGCAGGGTGGGCTAGGACGGGCTGTTAGTGCTGAGTTTGATTCAAGCTAAACAAAGGCACGTACTTGACACGTACTTGCTCTATCCCACGTGGACTTGGATACACCATTACGAGTTGTTGCTGTGATTGGCTAAGCACAAATAAGGTCGGCCTCTCACCCAATCAGCTTGAAGTATTTTACTAAACGCCCCACCTTTTCTCAAACGCTTTCAGCGAGTCAAGTTCCAGATGGATACTGGGAAGAACTCAAATGTAGTTCAACACAGGTCCATCTGGCGTGAGCCAGGTTATATTTACGTAGCTTTGATCAACTATCTATTTAGAGGGTTTTCTTCTTTTATGCTGTTATAAAGTTATAAACTTAAAACCAAGATTTTGCCCAAAGAAGCCAGAAACTATTCCTATGCCCTGACTGGCAGAAAACAATGTTGTTGTTGAGTCAGAAGCTGGAATTGTGTCTCTAAACTACCTTAATTTCAATAATAATATAATTTTAACTATAATACTTGCACTGTACTCGTTTGTTTTGTTATCTCAACAAAGCTTCCTCCTTTTCCCTTTAACTTTAGCTCCGAGTCGGTTGTTGGAAGCAGCTAAAAAGAGAATTCAATAGAGATAGGGTTATTTTCTCCCCTCGCCTCGCATCCCTGTGGCGCTGCGGCGCATTGGAAACTGGAGAGCAAACGCATGCACGGGCCCATAGCATTAGACCAGCAGATAGTGGAGCAATGTAAAGCCTTTTATCAGATGCACAGCGGGCGGCGTGATTACAGAGGACCCACACCTGAAATGCATTCACTCCACAAACATCAGCAGCTGGAGCGAAGTGTGCTGTGGAAAACGGGGAGTTTGTAATGCACTCGGATTTCCATACAAACAAGTGCGCTTTGTGAACGGATAAGATGTGTAAGCAAAGACATGCAAAAACGGCCTGGTTTATGTGAGGTGGTGTCTGTGGGCGTTTAAGCATTTCCACTGTTTGTGTTGTGTTAGGAGTAGTTTGTTCTTTCTGTGGTGATGCAGGAGAATAGAATAGATGAGTATGTTTTAAATAGTGGAAACACAAGTTTGTCAAAGCCTGATTCAGACAGATTTCAAATGTTAAGTAAGACAGAGCCAATATTCTACAAATATATGATTTAATATAATAATATGAAATTAACATTGTTTAAATGCAGGTTTGGGATAACGTCCTGTGTTGCTAACAGTTTTTGAGTCTAGTCATTAAATTAAATGACCAGCTTTTAAATGAAAGAAATGTTTGTTTTGATAATTCATACCATTGTATACCAGTACAAACTACAGTCCATAAAGGGGAAAACAAAAATGCAATCTATTCTTTCGGATGGAGAACAGCTTTCGCATAGCCTAATGTAATAGTCAAGACCAAGACCTTTCCAAGACCACAGAGTTCCAAGGCCGAGACTGGCACCGACTCACAAGAAGGTTGCGGGTTCCACTCCTGCTCGGCGCAAACATTACTGTGTGGAGTTTGCATGTTCCTCCCCGTGTCTGGGTGGTTTCCTCTGGACACTCTGTTTCCCACCAACCAATAACATGCAGGTTAGGGAAGGCTTGGTGGTGGTTGGAGGTTGAGGCACCAGGTGCTGGGCCTTTGCTGAGCTGCTGCTATCACTGAGTGAGAAGGTTCTGCTCTGCGAAATGCTTTGGAAGACTTCAATCTGTGTAAATGTGCTATAGAAATAAAATCATTCATTCATTCAAAGCAAAACCACCTTTGATGGTTATTACATTCATATTGTCGACATGATCTTATTGTGCTGGGCTTATTGCAAACTTTGTCTGGAACAGGTGTGGTGGTAATTAAATCTATGTTTGTGTCCAAGACCAAACCGGGTTTAAGACAAGACCGAGTCCAAATCTGCTCGAGTCTGTGACAAGACCAAGACCTTAAAAAGACCAAGACCAGGTACTACTGCACTTCTTATGCCAAATTTGAGGAAGTTCCAGACTTCTTCCGCCAAAAACGTTTAGGAAAAAGTATGATGCTTAGTGAAGTACTTCAAGCTTATTGGATGACCTGTAATCTAGTGGCAGCTAACCTTAGTTTGTGCTTTGCCAGTCACAGCAACAAATCGTTAAGATGTATTCTACATGGAAAGTGACACTTTTCTTTTAAAAAAGGAATACTCTGTATTTCTGCTAAAACAGAATTAATAGCAGCGGAAACATGTAGCTGCCATTTTTGTTTTGCTTGATTCAGGTGCTACTTGCTGTCGTCTTTGATAACAACAAATTGTGACTCAAGTTGAATTAGTTGTGCTTAAAATACTTTTAATTCACCAGGAAACAAATTAAAAAAGTTGTTTCCTCCAGTTATTCAGCAGAGACACGGCCCTAAAATATGACACATGCCTGTCTATATACTGCAACTTGTCCTTGTCTTTTTGCTGTTACAGTTTTGTTCCAGTTTAGACTATGTATAGCTGGAGTTGAGCTCTGATTGTTCTGAGATACGGACATAAGATATGCCACACTTGCTCTGTAATGTATGTCTTTGAAGGTTTTTAGATCTTTGATTGACATGACTATTTTGTGTCATAAATTACAATTTGAAGTTTTGTATTATTAGATAAATATCCAGCATAGAGGAAGAGTTTGATTGGGCTAGGATACTTTTAAGTTGAAAAGTAATAATCGTGTCTTCCTTTAACTTGTGTCCTTCTTTAACTTTTCACATCACAATGAGTTGTATTTACCTTGTCGGCAGCTATCTGCAAGCCATCTTCAGCACAGATAATAATGTTTTGTTTCAACACACAAAGACAAAATTGATTAAAGTATTCGAGATCTGTGCATCGATTTGCGTCCATATTTTCATGCCGGCTTTCCACGCTGAGCGGAAAAGAACCGGTCACGTCGATGAGGAGACATTGTGTGATTACATTATGAGTTTAATGAAATCAGATGGGATAAAGCAAACAACGAGGAGCCAGAGCACAGACAGTTCAAATAACAGAGACAGTTCTAACATTGATTTAAAGCAGCTCTATGTAACTTTCACCCTGCGGTTTGAATACGACACTGACACATGCGTTTGTGTAGACAGCATGTCTGTCACAATGCCATTTAAAACCACACACATTGATTCAAACACAGACGGGACTTCAGGTATACCGTGTTTGTATAGACCCTTGTGAAGTCCAAACATGTCTGAAGTTGTAGCATCACTCTTTCATTAATCCTTTTTGAGTGTTTTCTCTGAGCCTCATAAAATACTAAAATTTTAGATGAATAAAAGCCAGAAACTTCCTCCTGATTTGTGAAACATTACCAGATTTGTTTTGAGCATGCAGCTAGGCTAGTTCCCTTCTCGTCTCATTTATTGCTAAGGAGAATTACCTGAAATGAACTAAAATATTTAATTAATTGACACAAAGTGGATACACGGTGGAAGAGCGGATAGCGCTCTGGCCTCACAGCAAGAAGGTCGCGGTTCGAGCGGGAATCAAATCCGTGTGGAGTTTGCATTTCTTTCCCGTGTCTGGGTGGTTTTCTCCTGGCTCTCCAGTTTTCCCCACCAACCAATAACATGCAGGTTTGGGAACACGTGGTGGTAGTCGTAGGTTGAGGCGCCAGGTGTTTAGGTGAATCGCCTCTGGTGAGCAGTGATAGTAAGCTGCCAGAGCAGCTTACTATCACTGAGCGGGGAGGGGAGGTTCATCTCACTGTGAAACGCTTTGTTACTCTTTTTCTGTGAAAAGCACTAAAATAAAGATTACTTACTTACATCAGTTACAAGTTACAATCAGATAAGGATTTTTTGGCATGTTCAAACATTCATATACAAGGTAATGTCTTAAAGCTAATGATAGCTCTACAAACTGAACTAACTTTTTACAAGGCAATCAGCCTGGAATTCTATGTATATTTTCTATCAAATTGGCTGCTTTATAATGAGATTAACTTAGCCTAAGTGTTAGCATTTAGCTTTGCGCCAAAAAATACACATATGGCTTTCCCTGGTGAAGTATATACTGTATCTGACACAGTCTCTACATTTAAGATTAGGCTCAAAACGTTCCTCTTTGGATTCGCTTATGTCAGGTCAGTTAGGAACAGACTCTAAACCCACAGTTCTAGTCAGGCTGCCCTAGGAGCAAATATACTGGGGAAAGTCTGTCCTCTCACTTCTGCCTTTCTTGTAAAGAATAATAAATTACAGTTCATCTCTAGTCTGTTCTTTGCTATTCACTCGTTGTCCCCTGTCCCACTCCCCTCTTGGGGAGTGTAAATGTTTCAGATCGTTGCTGTTCCAGTGACGAGGGCCGGACCACTGATGCCGGACTCCCTCTTTCTGGACCTCCGCCCCACCTCCCTCTCCAGGATTGGCCTGTCCTGGTCCTGCTAGGTGAGTCGTTTCCCTCTGCTTATGGACTCTGGCTCCACAAACATAAACTCTATAAATTTTATTATCTTAGTTACATCTACAGCCTGTCTGTCCATGGGAGTGGATCCCTTCTTCACTGTGGTTCTCCTCGAGGTTACTCTTTTTCCCTTAGGGTTTTTCTGAGTTTTTCCTTGCCAAGAAGGAGGGTCTAAGAACAGGAGATGCTCTGGACAATCATTCACTTGCTCTACTAATAATCTGCTTAGACATTCTTGATCAATGACTGCTTCTGAATGTTTATTGTTTCATTGAATGTGTATTGTTTTATTTTTATTTTCTACTATTCATGTTTGCTAGATTAATAATCTTGAGAACTCCTCAGAGATGACTGTTGTTGTGATTTTGGGCTATACAAAAATATTAAATTTGATTTGAAGATCTGGTATTTGATGATCTGGTATGTGAACGTCTGAACTCGCTGCTGTGATCATCTAGTTGAAGTCCACTCTCTACTTTGTGGCTTTTTTTTAAAATTATTGATTATAATAATTTAGTGCATCTCTGCAATTTCCAATAAAATAAATAAAAAAAATAAATGGAAAAAGAAGAACATATCCACAGTTATTAGGCAAAAAGGAAAAGGGTCCATATTTGCAGCATTAAAATTTAGTTTTTCTACATTTTTTTGGGTGCACGGCAGCAGAGCGGTTAGAGCTTTGGCTTCACAATAAGGAGGTCGTGGGTTAAAGTCCCGGGTTGGACCATATAAACGTCTCACCATCTCTCTGGGTGTAGTTTGCATGTTCTCCCCGTGACACCGTAGGTTTTCTCAAGTTTCCTCCCACCTCCAAAAACATACATGTTTAGGTTAATTGTGCATCACTGTAAATTTCCCCTGTGAATGATTGAGAGAGTGAATGGTTGTCTGTCTAAACATGTGACTGTCCAGAGTGTTTCCCCGCCTTAGGCCCAAAGTCACTGGGATAGGCTCCAGTCACTTGCAAACCTAAAAACAACCAGTTTGATGTTGTACAAACTTAGTTTTAACAGGTCACAAGATTTTGATTCAAAGTCCGATGTATTTTTTTAATGATTCACTTCATTTCTATCTATTATGTGGCCTTATGTTCCATATACACTTTCAAAAACCTAACCCTTGGTGAAATTATTTGGGCACCCCTGGTTTAAAAAGTCAGCTGATTGTGTTTTGTTGTATCTCGTTCAAACTCTGCTCGATACTTGTCAACTTTCCTGCATCTTCATATAAACAACTCATCTCCAGCCTCGGCATAAATTTCCATAGAGCTCCTTTAAATCACAGCCTGCTTCTGCACTTTTATATTACAACATTTTATCACCTCTTGTATAATCCAAGGCTGTTATGTTTCCACCGGGGCCTTCACCCTTTCCTTTATAGCTCTGACCTGCCGAAGAAAAACCCGCAGTGAATATGACGACCTTCCCGCCGCCGCAAATAATGAAACGATCCAATTCAATTCCAGATCCCATCAACAGCTCTACGGCGCAATCACCAGGCTGCTAAGTGCATTACATCGCCAGTCACTTTCCGACGTCCCCCGCCTGTTATTAACGAACTAACTTAAAATCGTTGCAGCCATCACGCCCAATTACTCCGCAAAAATAAAGCGTAACCTCCATTATCTTGTGTTTTATTATCTCAAGACGCATTTCTGAACTCAATTAAAACAAAAAACGAACTGGTGCAATCGCCGGCGTTAAAAGCATTAGGCGCATTTCAAAACAAGTATAATTTAAAAGTAGGAATAGGCTCGCGTCGCAAAAGGTTAATGCCGAGTCATTAAATATGTTTTATGGGCTGTTTTGCATGTTTATGATTATTTTTGTGCAGCTCGGATGTGAGTGCGCCGTTATCACCGGGATCGTTTGCACTGGCAGGTCGATAATGCGTTTTAATGTTGTAATGATGCCAAATGCGGGGTTGTAAAAATGTGGAGAGGGAGAAACAGCAATGCGGCTCAAAGGTAGAGAGCGAATGGATCCGTGTGAGGACAAAGTCGCAGTGAGTTTGGTTTAAAAGGAGGACAAGGAGATTCAGAGGAGGAAGAAGCAAGAAGTGATGGTAGGAAGTGTCCATGTTCTAATAAAGTACTTTGACTGTATTGTATTTAGATTTTTGGAAAAGCCGCGTCAATATTTAAAAGTGGGCTGGCTGATTTTCACACTGCACATTATGATGAGAACTAACATTCTTTATTATTCAATCTATAAAGTCCTCAGTGGTTCTGTATTTATCATATACTTTTTACTGGAAAACACAGTATACTCATTTACAAGTAAAAACTTTAACATAGGAAAAACTATATATCCAGATTTGATTAAATTGACTTACAATCAGAATTTGTATCCGGATTTGAGCTGTTTTAACTGGATATGATTTAATTGCTTATGTAGTGTAGAATATTTCACTGGTTTCATGACATTTTTAACTGGTTATAAGGGAATTTGGCAGCGGGGGTAAGAACAAGTTTCCTAACCCCTTGTCAAATTAATTGTCTTGAAATAAGAAGCAATGTCTTGAAATCAGTTTGAAACACTTTGAAATAAGAAAAATATTATGTGTTTCTACAATAAATCAAGGATAAATTATTTAAAATTCTTGAAATTAGGTTTAAATCCTAGAATAAAGCAACTTTAATTTCTTAACGTCTTAAAACAATAGTTTGTTTTCTGCATTTTGCATAATACATATATTCATCTTTTTTCAACTTGTAAAACTCAAACCAATTACTGGTAATAATTGCAACTGAACTTACCAAACATCCACTTATAAAATGTTTCTTCTTATTACTTTTTCTATCAAACCAATTCATTAGCAAGGCCCAGGCCAGACAGATATACACACACAGGTAAACAGTATTTATTGAATGAATTAGATGTATAATCTTCTTCATTTTAAAGGTTCTTTATCTGCAGTCTGCCCAGCCACATCGAAACTCAGGTAATATATAACCTAATTCGCACTGAAAACAGAGCTACAATTTTTTGTCAGCAAACTAATCTATGACAAAGTGTCTAAATAGTTTGCAGTGTCCTATGTACATTTATCCAATAAAATACAGGAATGTTGCTTGTGAATGTTGTTAGCTTTTGGCTAACTGCTATTGGATTCTAAATTGGTGAAAATGCTTCAAAACCCTTTGTGGTGCATAGTTTGAAAGCTCAGAATGTACATCAGCAAAACATGTGACTGACGTAAAAAAAAAAAAAAAAAAAGTTCATATTAAGATGCTAAAATCTGTTAAAGCTCCCTCAAAAAGGAAAGTCTCTTACCTATGTCATCATATAATTCTAAAACATGAACGCAATTTATAGGTAATCTTGTCTTCCATCCATCCATCCATTTTCTTCCGCTTCATCCGGAGTCGGGTCGCGGAGGCAGCAGTCTGAGCAGGGAGGCCCAGACTTCCCTATCCCCACACACTTCCGCCAGCTCTTCTGGGGGAATCCCGAGGCGTTCCCAGGCCAGTCGAGAGACATAGTCCCTCCAGCGTGTCCTGGGTCTTCCTCGAGGTCTCCTCCCAGTGGGACTGGCCCGAAACACCTCCCCGGGGAGGCGTCCAGGAGGCATCCGAAACAGATGCCCGAGCCACCTCAACTGGCTCCTCTCGACGTGGAGGAGCAGCGGCTCTACTCCGAGCTCCTCCGTGTGACTGAGCTTCTCACCCTATCTCTAAGGGAGCGCCCAGCCACCCTGCGGAGGAAACTCATTTCGACCGCTTGTATTCGCGATCTTGTCCTTTCGGTCATTACCCAAAGCTCATGACCATAGGTGAGGGTTGGAACGTAGATTGACCGGTAAATCGAGAGCTTTGCCTTTCGACTCAGCTCCTTCTTCACCACAACGGTTCGATACAGCGACTGCATCACTGCAGACGCTGCACCGATCCGCCTGTCAATCTCACGCTCCATCCTTCCCTCACTCGTGAACAAGATCCCGAGATACTTGAACTCCTCCACTTGGGGCAAGGTAATCTTGTCTTTATTTATTATTCAAAGACAAGCTTAAGCCCATTGGGTATTTGTCCATCTCACTCTACCATTCATTCAGTAGGCAAAATTACTGTGTTTGCCAATTGACCTGCATGTTTTGAAGGAAGGAATAAGACAAATTCCCGGAGAGAAGCCACAGTAACACAGTAACGCCATTCCGAATACGATTCCCCATTCACAAAATATTCCATTTCCTTCTTTAGTCTTTGGCCAACATCATATTAAACCACATTTCCTTGTCTGTTTTTCTCTTTCCATTACAATCAATGACAACCAGCGCACATACTTGGCACATCCAGCATTGGCGATGCCTGTCTTGTTTCACGTACAGCTGAGTACACTGATAGACAAGCCTATAGAGACAGAATTGCATACGGAACAATACGGCTAATCCACCTGTAAGGCAAATCTGCATTCTGTTTGGTAATAGGCCAAGATAAAATATGCAACATGAGTGGAAGAGGAGAAGAGCTGATGCATTGCGGACCTGGCACGTCGACATTTGATGAAAATAGACATTGGTATTCAGTCTGCATTTGTCTCGAGGATGGGAGGAGAAAAAAACATATCCGGGAAAACATATAATAAATGACAAGTCGGCCATTTCTGCGAGTAAATTCTGACTGATTATATTTAACTTGTAGAGCCGGAGAAATCAGAAATTGCTAACCTGATGTCAAATTGCACCCGCGGGAATCTGAATGCAATCTCTTTCCAAATGCATGCGGGAGGCGTCGTATTTACCGCGCAGTGATGACTATGTTCTTTTTGTTGATATAGACAGGTCCACATTAAATGACAACTTCATATAAATGTATATCTCCCTGGCATTTGTTTACGGCCGGCGCTTCTCATTTATTTACATAGATTTCTCGCAGCGAAGAAGGACATGTTTCTCTGTTTGAAATAAGTACGGCGAGATGGATTGCATATCGAATGTGGTGGATATTTCTGGATATGCAGGTTGGCTTTCTCTGCAATTTACTGCATGTTTTGTAGGGCTCAAGATCTCAACAATTATTAGAAAATTACCATCATCATACACACTGTCTGTGCAATATGCTATATGAATAAAGCACAATCAAGTTTCTCCGACACAGACTGAAGGTTATCTTTTACTTGTACAAGAAAATGGCAAAAAAAGGTAGCTTTTTATGTCCTCAAGGGCCAGATTCCAATCTAGACAAGTGATAGAGGGCCTCAATAAAATCTTATATTTGCAGGGATATTTCTGTTAATACAGACCAACTTTCCAAGCTATTGAAACTTAACCTTCTAACCGATGTGCTTCTCCATGAGTTTAGGAAGGAATCAATGAACCAAACCTTGGTTGTAAAAAGACAGATTACCCAATCTTTACTAGAAATATATAATAAAGAACTGATACAACCGGCAGGGCGGCGTTTTTTGGGGGTGGGAAAGCCATGTTGGAAATCTTGTGCTAAGGCGGGGGAGCTGAATTTTTCTGGCAAATAAAGTGTATTTTTAGCATAAGTTGAGTCACAAGTTGACAAGTTGAGTCACGTTTCAATAGAAAGATCAAAAAATACCCAAGGCGGCGCTAGCATCAAATTAGCATTTAGCTCTCAGCTAACATTAGCATTGATATATATATATATATTATATATATATATAATATTATATAATATATATATATATATATATATATATATATATATATATATATATATACTGTATATTTACATACATTGAACCATTGGATCACCTTATTCATCTAATTGTCTTTGTATCTATATTTGACTCAATATATTTCCTATCGTCCACATTTGCTGTTGTAGTTGTTGAGCTGATTAAGCTGTTCAATGTTAAGTTTCCCCCATACATACAATCTGATGATGATTATTGTCCCATCATTCCTTTTTTTCAGCATAGAAAACCTCCCTAAAACCCAGTACAGACACCACAGTCATGCTTGTATACGATGTGCCCTCTGCATTAAACAACACGTTAAATAATGATCTGTCTGTGTTGTAGTTTATCACCCGGCACCAGAAAACACACAACATGTCCTTTACACTTCCCAAATCGCCCTGCGCTTGTTAACATTCAAATGCCTGTAGTTATGTGCTGCGGCGCCACAAACATATGCAAACATTTGTCCAATCACGGCGCCCGGGCGAACGGCTTGTAACGGCCTTTTAGGTGGAGATTGATCATTACGGAGGATTGCTATTTCCAACTCTATTAGGTTTGGCCCATTATCCGAAAGGACACGGCGCAGTACTAGAACAGTCATCTAAATACATGTATATAAATATGATCAGGCTTCCAAACACAGTCATTACTACTGAGGCCGCGCATGTTCTTTGTTGTTCTTTTATCTACAGCTCAAATGTATAAATTATTCTAATGTAAGCCGGTCTTTTCTTTCCAAAGGTCTTGTTTTATGTTTTCTCTAAAAAAAAAAAAAAGGGCATGCGTTTAATGAGACGGCTCAGAGGAACTTCAAAGGTCTGCATTATTTTCGCTTCGGTTTTGTGAAATATATATTGAACAAAACGTCTTGGTTTTTAAAAGGCTACAAGTCAGAAACTGTCAGAGCTCAGCGGCCGGCTCCCCGAAGTAAATCTACCTTGAAATGTCCCACAGCTGAATTAATGCTTATTTACAGACCGCCTTTTGTCCAGAGATTTTTATAGTTTTCTGTTGTTTTAGACGGAAAAGCCAGGGAGTTAGAGTAGTGCTAAGGCATGTAACAGGCAGAATTTATTAAGGGAGTCTAGCTGAAAGAATAGTACTGAAAGCCCATATATATTGTCGACTATTAGGTAATAAGCATATATCAAAACACAGAGGGTTATTAAAGGACATATTATGCAAAACTGGCTTTTTTTTAGTTTGTTGTCATCTTTTATGATTCCTTTCTCGTTCAAAACACAGCAGGAGTTTTGACAAAGCACTGTGTTTAGAATCTAAATGATCTATAAATCATGCAGACTTGTTTGGAGCATTTCTGCAGCATTAACAATACTCTGGTATGGCTTCAACTAACAATCATATTTATAACTGAGGTGGGTTTGACTCCCGGGTCGAGCCAAGTCAACATTTCATAATCGCTCTTAGAGTTTGCATGTTCTCTCTGTGTTACTGTGGGTTTTCTGCAGGTACTCCAGCTTCCTCTCACCTCCAAAACATGCATGTTTAGGTTAATTGGGCATCGCTGTAAATTTCTCCTTGTGAATGAATTACACTGTGATAGTCTGTCTCTAACCCTGCTATAAGATGCACTGTTCAGGGTGTTCCCCCGCCTAAGGCCCAAAGTCACTGGAATAGCATACTTACAGACAAAGTTGAGGTCAATCAAAAACGTAGAATTAACACATTTTATAAGACATTTTTACTCAATTTAAGTCATATCGCTTTGTTTATCAGCTAATGAAATTTTGATTACTAAATTAGTTTACGATTATGTCAATAATTGATTAGTTAACTTGTTGCAGCCGGTTTGATTGATTCTTGTTGATTGATGTCAGCTTTTTCCAAACTTTCAGAGCCGTGGCCCAAAGATTATTCACACTGTATTTAAATGGCAATAGGAAATTAATCAAAAAAACAATATACAACCATTAGAGGCCCTCCTGCACAGCCCCTGCGGCCCCCAGAGCGCCTTAGACCCTACTTTGACAATCACTGCTCTATATATTTATTTATTTATTTGTCTATTTTCTTCACTTTACCTGGAGTCGAGTTACGGAGGTAGCAGTCTGAGCAGGGAGGCCCACACTTTCCACTCCACAAACAGTTTCTCCAGCTCTTCTGGAAGTTCCCAGGCCAAACGAGAGACATTGTCCCTTCACCGTGTCCTGGGTTCTCTGTGATGGCTCCTCCCTGTGGGACATGACACCTCACAAGGGCATCTCAAACAAATCCTTATGCCACCTCAGCTGGCTTCTCTCGATGTGGAGGAGCAGCGACTCTACTCAGAGTTATTCCCATGTGAATCTCTAAGGGAGCACTCAGCCACTCTTTTCAACAGCTTGTATTTGCAATCTTGTCCTTGTCCTTGTTTTTTTTTTTTTTTTTTTTTTCAGTCAGGAAGATTCTTAGCAACCATTTAGTGTCATGCTAATAGTTTAGCTTGCAAAAGTGCTCTATGTACGCCCAATTTTTCACAAGGTCTAAAGACCAACAAAAATTGGTCGAGGGCAGCATTTTCAACATGCTCAATGGAAAGTTTCTTTATTGTTGCACTGTACACTATACACACTACGCTACACACCACATTAAACATTGTGTTTATATGAAAAAAGTTGAAAAATGGTCAAAAAATGATGTATTCCTCCATCCATATGTAATCCGTACTGTTTGAAATCACGATGTGCATACATTAGACTGCCTTATTTAAAATGCATGTGCTTTTGGAGGAGCCGTGATGTGCAGCAGTGAAAAGCTTCTGCAGATGATGGACAGGTTGATTGACATCCCATCAGACCATGTCCTCTCCATATGCCACCTCATGGAGATAAGCTGCAGGCAATTCATCTTAGTCACAGAGCAGGTCCCAGCTCGGCGCAGACAACACTCACACTGGACCCAAAACAACAATAATACACAGACTATTTTTGAGTATGGCTTTAACATTTTGACCAGTCATTTTGGACTTTTTATACTCTCTTGGATATTAATGAATTCGACACAATGTAATGTCACTTGTTGAATGCCATCTTGTCGTTCTGTAAGACTTGTCTGCATATTAGTGTAATTGATACAGAGCAGAGTCCTAAATGGAGCTTGAAAATGTCTCCCATAAAAAGCAAACGTCTGTGTAAGCCTAAGTGAAAGCTCGGCGTAGAGATGAGGTGATGTGTTTGCCTGGACAGCCATAAAACAATGCTGTGTGTAATTATGACCACCGTTAAGCTCACACCTCAATGAAAATGTAAAAACACACCTGACCCAGTGACAACTGAGAAACAGCAGTCTAACACAAGTCTACGTGTTGTATTCATAGTTAAATAATTCAATACTTTATCAGTGGTTCTCACATTTTATACAACAAATGGCATTACTTGGGTTTTCCTAGTGACATAAAATATTGATTTTAAAGCTGGAGTAAGTAAGCTTTATATGTATAGTGCTTTTCACAGACAATGTCACAAAGCGCTTCACACCGAGATAGGTAAGGTAAGGTATACTTTATTGTCCCGTAGGGAAATAAACCCATCACAATCATGATCATGAGACATTCTAGGTCAACATTCAGCTTCAAATACATCTTATTACGTCTCATTAAAGGCAAACTCAGGATGTCATTCATTCATTCATTTTCTACCGCTTAATCCCGTTAGGGGTCGCGGGTGACTGGAGCCTATCCCAATGACTTTGGGCCTTAGGCGGGGAACACCCTGGACAGTGGCCAACTCGTCGCAGGGTTAGACAGACAAACTTTCACTCTCTCATTCACTCACAGGGAAATTTAAAGTGATGCCCAATTAACCTAACATGCATGTTTTTGGAGGTGGGAGGAAACCGGAGTACCCGGAGAAAACCCACGGTGACACGGGGAGAACATGCAAACTCCACCCAGAGAGATCGTGAGATGTTGATATGGTCCGACCCAGGAGTCGAACCCACGACCTCCTTATTGGGAAGCCAGAGCTCTAACCACTTGGCTACTGTGCACCCCAAAAAATCAGGATGTGACGATACTTAATCTGGCTTCATGCAAAAATAACATGAAAATGCTTTCTTTAACTCACTACAAGACGTTTAGCATTTCATATTTATTGAAAAACAAAAATAAATGTAGTCGTTATATGACTCTATGGTATAGCCCTGATTGACTGTGCAGATGGTGGTAAGCCTGGTTCACTTTTGTGCTGTTATAAAGCTGTTCAAGGAATTCTAAAGACCATGTAAACAAACTCGCTGAGAGCAAGATACGAATTAGGCCTTCAGAGGATTTCAGAGGTCCAATCTTGTTTGTAAATTCTAGTTAAATCTTGTCAGGCATTGGCTCTTACTCATGTCGTACAAATCCAGTCTGCTTAGATGAACACATAGTTTTCATGCTCCTGTTACTTGCTGCTCATTCGTGAACAAATGTTTAGTAACTTTGGCCTGAGTCAAGCCTGGATCTACAGTACGAGCATGAGCCAGTGTTTGCTGAGGCTTTGGCTGGTTTTCTCTTAATTCCAGTTCATCTGTGAGCACAGACAGTGGCTGAAGGTTGCAAGAGGACAGAAGTTGTTGAGAAGAGACAAAAAAGTGTCAGAAAAGAGGGATACACAAATGTTTTCATAGGGAATTGGCCTGCCTTGAAACTTTAAATTGGACTTTACACTAATGCCTTCCTAGCTGCTTACTAGTGGTGACTTCATTCATTCATTCATTTTCTACCGCTTAATCCCGTTAGGGTCGCGGGTGACTGGAGGCTATCCAGTGACTTTGGGCCTTAGGCGGGGAAACACCCTTGACAGTGGCCAACTTGCCGCAGGTTAGACAGACAATCTTCACTCTCTCATTCATAGACAACATTCACTCCTAAGGGAAATTTACAGTGATGCCCAATTAACCGAACATGCATGTTTTGGAGGTGGGAGGAAACCGGAGTACCCGGAGAAAACCCACGGTGACACGGGGAGAACATGCAAACTCCACCCAGAGATTGTGAGATGTTGATTTGGTCCGACCCGGGAGTCGAACCCACGACCTCCTTATTGGGAAGCCAGAGCTCTAACCACTCTGCTACCGTGCACCCCGTGTGGTGACTTCATACGATTTTATTGAATTCAAATCTTTGACGAAAGGGTAGATTGACTTTTTAAATTCTATTCTAAACTCAAAGATATTGTTATTTATGAATAATAGCAAAAGCAACTAAAAGCCCCAGACCTAATTTACCCATTTTTATAACTTCAGTCCTAAACTGAGTCAGTAAACCCAAAGAAAATGTCCCCACATGGCCTCAAAAAAAAAAAAAAAAAAAATCTTGTCTATAAGAAGTTAGGAAATAGTGTCTCTTTCACAGACAAAAGGTCTAGAAACGAGCTCATGATACACTATTGACATGTTATAGATACACATTTCAGTCAAACCATGTTGATCAGCATGATCTATTTAATTGTTTACACTGTGTAATTTGATTTGTGCCAGTAGATAGAGTTCTTAGAAAAGGGGGCAAACCCAAGGCACTCCTCATCCAATAAAAGTTTAAAAAGCCTTTATTAATCTGGGCTATTTCATTGTTATTATATGATTTCTTTAAAAGCCTGTGCTGATCTGCTCCCCACGTGTAGCGGCTCACAACAGCCTCCTTCAGGGTGTGATTCTCAGCAATCCACTAGTCCTATTTACTGATTAAGGAATTAATATGCTCAAGCCCTTCCACTTTGAGACAATCTGTATTACTTTGATGTTTCTCTGAAAAGTGTCATGCCATAGGGTAGTCCATATTATTGCTCCTTATAGCATATTTATGTTCAGACACCTGTCCTTAAGCCTTCTCTTAGTCCGTTCTACACAAAACAATCACAAGTGCAAGACAAACACAAACGATAGACTACAAATAGTACTGAAATGTAGTTCTTATGTGGTAAACCAATGACTGTTTTTCCATTTTTTTAATGCTGAAAGAAGAACAACACTAAAATAAATCATACTGTATGTGTCCTTTAAATAAGTCTGAGCTACCATTTTTCCATTCATTATTCTATGTTTTTCTCAAATGCAAATCTTGTTTCCACTATGCTTAGTTTTAGAGACCAATCTTCACTGGAACACACATTTGCCTCTCGACACAGCCCTTTATCTGTGAATAGACTTTAATCAAATCAGTTGAAGTGCTCACTCAAATAAATCCCATTTGTGCATTCTCCACAGATTGTTCAAAAACAATTTCGTCTAAAAATCCTGGGTGACTTTTTGTTCTGCATCTCCTGGTCCCGGTCTCTTAATGCGGTCCACCCTGATCCCATTCTTCGGCACTTGAAACGAACTCTCCGCTGCTGCTTTGGCGTCCGGCTCAATGTTAATGGTGTGATTAGCGCTGTTTCGTTCCCTCCGCGTGCCCATTTATTTTGGCCCATTAAGTGTGGGAGCTATGCCCTGCTGACTCAGACGCTCTCCTCGGAACAAACAGTAATATTGAAACAAATGTTAACGGCCAAATCGATCACGCGCAATGGCCCAGGAGGTCACAACAAAGGGAGTTTTGAGAAGAAAAGGGGCAAAAGGAGGCGATAAATCGGCCTCTGTTCAGGGACGACAAGTGTCCAACAGCTGTAATAAAGATGAGGTTTGTCTTTGAGTTTGGGACACTTTTATCGACACATAAAAGTTTGGGGTGTAAATTAAGCTAGACTTGTTCAACGGAGGCCAAAGATACACCTTGTCACCCATTTACAAGTCTATCCTCACAAAAGAACAGGTTTCAAGGTAAAAGTGGACAGAGCAGCTAGGCAAGGTTGGGTAAAGGTGGCCCCAGTCATTGTTGCGTCATCTGACCTATCAGAAAGTCCAAGTCAAGTCCTAGGTCAGTTTCAATCAAGTCTGAATCAAGTCCCATGTCAAAGAAAGGCAAGTTCCAAGTCTTTGCCCAACAAATACAAGTCATAGTCAAGTCCTTGATTTTAGTTTCAAGTCCTCAAATTACAAGCCACATTGTGCATTTTGATAAATTATCCATTAAAAAAAACAATTTTGGTCACGAAAAGTTAAAAAAGGGACATGTTCTACTTTATTATTATTTTTTTTAAAGAGAGCATCAAGTCAAGTCTAAGTCACCTTCAGACCAAGTGAATCTCAAGTCTCAAATCATTAGATTGGATATCAGATGTGATGTGCATCATGTATGGAATGATTATGGGAAGTGTTGTAAATGATATTTTCTTTTTATTTTATGGCAATACTGAATGAACTTGTTTGTCTGCAGATTTAATTACATAAGTTACCACGGCAATTTCTGGTTTAGGTCTGCTTTACATTATTTACTTGACTTGGTTTCTGACTATAGTAATCCAGAATGACAATGCAACTTTGCCTGTGTTCAGTGCGCAATAAAGAGGGAACAGTGGGGAGCAAAACAGTTTATATCTTTGTGAGAAATGTTGTAGGATAAAATTACACTGAAATACATACTATTAAAGATGCATGTGTTGGTCTAAAATGTCACAGATTAAAGGAAATCTGTTTATAGGACATCTGTTTTGTTCAGAAAATCAAGATTCTAGGGGAAGACTGCCACTTTAGATAAACTTTCAGAAATGACAATTTTGGAATCTGAAACCCTTTATTATTGTATGAATCCGTACCAAAAGGACCAGGGCCGACACAGCTGCAGAATACTTTCAGTATCTTATATGGCAACCGTTACTTCTCATCGTTATCTAAACTCATAAATCCATCCTGGCTCCAGCTGTAGTGATTGGCTCTGGCCACCTGTGGACTGGAGATTAGACCAATTACACGACAGCATCAGGGTTTGGGCCAAAGCCAAAGCTCCATCCAAACATGGTGACTGCCAATTTCTGTGCACGAGCAGAGGAAAGTATTATGTTCATTTGAACATTGGTAAAATCTGTGATTTTCTCTGGAATTAACCATATTTTCACCAGCAGCTTGTTTTACAATTGATAAAACTCTATCAATTGAAAATCAATAAATATCTTTGAAATGCTTAAAGTGGACCCGTGCAGCTTTCTGTGGGGCATTCTTCATCCCGTCAGATCTCAGAAGCTAAGCATGTTTGGTTCCACAGTGAAGCGAACAGAGGACAAGCCCGTTGCTGTGTCTTTATGCAAGGTACTTCACCCACATTGCCTAGTATGGATCTGGAGTGTGTATGAACGGTTGGTGGTGGTCGGAGGGGCCATGGCTTCTGTCAATCTGCCCAGGGCTGCTGTGGCTACCACAGTAGCTTATCACCATCAAGTGTGGAATGAATGAATAAATAATACATAATGTGAAACATCTGTGGGTGTTTTGAAAAACGCTGTATAAATCTATGCATTATCAATATATCAGCTTAACATAATACTGTAGAATTTTCATGAAACCACTCAAGAGGAAATTCCTCTAGGACACAAAGTGAATCAACTGAATATTGTTGCCTATATTGTTAGCTCATGCATTTATATGACTTAAGTGCTCCCATGACTCTAATACTGGAACATGTTAAACTAATGGTTATGTTAATTGTCCTCATTTAGGTCAAAGTGATTTATCTTTCCATTTACTCTGCTAATCCTCAGCTCACATGGGCCTGGTCTGTCACCAGAGGGACACAAGGAAAACATAAAGGAATAAAAATCTCTAAAACTAGGACTGAAAAAAAAAAAACAAAGGTTCCCTTGACAGGGATCACATGCAGAAGCAGACATCTAGGAAGACATTCGGTAATAATTTTCTGTATAAAATGGATTTTCACCTTAATACAGTAAAAAAAATAAAATGTTAAATGTATATCCTCTAATCTACACAGTCTTTAAACAAACTGTAGCTAAGATGTATAATAAAAATTAAAGGCATAATACTGAGCAAGTAGTGCTCAGTATTTGTATTTTAGGATTAAAATAGCTCCCTCTTTCTGCAAACAAATGTGGAATTACGTGATTTATGATCACTGAAGCACACAAGGCCCAGCAAACATAAGTCAATGTTCACTCACTCTGTTCTCACATGTAGTTGCTCTTTTCACCCCTGAATTCACGCCGCTCTGCACCACTTCGGTTGCACATCAGCCCCACTTCACATGGGTTTAGCATTCGGCGTGTTGGCACTTTAACAGTTAGTGTCAGCAAATGTTACAAGTGTAACTGACCAGTTTAATCAGAAAGAAGACTTTTCATCAGCAGACAACCTCCACTCTGGTCCTAAAGTCAGACTACCTATATTTTCTACATTGAGATTGAAGTCTAAATTGAGTGTATGATCTAATCCCATTGCATATCTGCTTTTAGTTCCGATGTAAATTTTCACAAGTGCCTAAAAATAAACAAAACTATTAAACACTTTCTTCTTCTGTTCCTCGTCTCTTGTACAGAAAGTCCATTATGTTTGGTGTATTTCCGTGTCCACATCGCAGACCACAGATCTGCCCTTTGAGTCCCCAAAGCTTTAACCTGATTAGCAAAGACCCCGCTCCTCGTCGACCAATCAGGCGCTCCGTTTAGCCTCCCATAATCACATTTCATTTGACATAAACTCTGCTCTGTGGATGGGCCTCAGACGCTGCAGGAACAAGACATTTACACAAAAAATTAGTCCAGTAATGAAGAGAAAGAGGGTTGAAGCCTCTCTGTGGAGCTTAGAGACAGAAAAACACTTGATCTGACTGTGTTCATCTTGGTTTAGGTTTGGGATGTATGTAGTCATTACACACAGAGTATTTATCTTGGATAAAGATGATCTATGTTAACTTATCCACTGTACATGTTTTTGTGTAGAAAAGCTGTGCCCCTTTAAATGATAGGTTTAGCTTTCTATCTGCAATTTTCAATGTCAAACTTGTTTTGCCATGAACCCTTTGGGATTGAAAAAACATCCATGCTCCCAGTTCGTAATACACAAGCTCCGGTGATAAAAAAGGTGATTGTTGCAAGTTAGCTAGCTTGGAATCAGCTAACCTCTCTCCAGCAAACATGCACAGTTGTTCTTTCTCTCATGTTAACGTGAACCAGTTGCACAGGCTCGCAGACCTACGCTGACCACTCAGAGCAGGAGTTTGCTAGAGTGAGCAGAGCTATACCGGAAGCTAAAGATTTAATAGCGATATTTAATGAAACTGAATTACTTTTAAACCGGGACTGTTTTAGTCCTTTTGAAAACCTGGTCCACTTCTGGCATAGTCCTGGTTAAAGGGGCACTATGTAAGAAAAACAAACAAACAAAGCGATTTCCACTTTTGAACACTAGAGGAGCCTTTCACATGCATTTTGCCTATCTACCATGCTGCCGTCTAGCGTCAATGATCCATATTCCGGCCCGTAATAAACATTTCAAATACGTATAAATGTATCACAATTGATGTGGATTGTTTAACAGTGCTCTCTAAGTATTCATGTTGTAAAGAATAAATATGATTTAAATGTTTGTGGACTATAAGTGATAATTAAAATTCCTCTCAATCTTACACAGTGCCCTTTAAAACCAGCTGACCGCTTACTAAATACACAGTGGGAACTAAAATAATCCCATTTTCAAAGTAAACATCAGAAACATGTATGAAATAGTTTGTGCATCGTCATTGAGTCTTTGCACATACAGTATTTAATAGGGATGGGACGAGACAGAATTTTCACGAGACGAGACGAGCCACGAGATTGGGTCCACGAGATCGAGACGAGACAAGATTTTTAAATAATTTGCATTAATTGTTTCAATTTAGAATTTAAACAAGGCAAATTTTTTAAAAACAATATTTGTATTATTTATTATTGTTAGTTTAAATTCTTTAAGTTTAGCTTTACCTTTCATTAAGTGTATTACCTTGGATTTTTATTATTTGAACGAGCTGCTGCTGCTGACAGCCCAACCACACGCAGATGAGACTTTAGTACTTTTTTACCATTATTGATGATCTAGGCCAAAATATCTCGTTGTGGGTCTATTTTAAACTCTGTTTAAGTGTGAAAAACACGGCGCTGTTCCCGCCATGTCCGCGCGTATATTTGACGATTATATATTTTTCGCTCTAACTTTTACAATGTTTAGGACTAATTATCTCTGTCAATATTGGTCCTATCTTTACGAAATAAAAACTGAGACAGAGTTTAGACTGTTTTCTGTCAGAATAAGTCCGCTACAAGTCTGTGTGTGGAGGAGAATATTTACTACAGCTGCTCAAAGATACAAAACCTAATTTCATGACCATGGAAAAATCTCACGAGACAGTGAGATACGTGTGCGCACAGTATCGTGACAGTTTGATCTCGCGAGATCTCGCGGCACGAGATCTCGTCCCATCCCTAGTATTTAATGAGCTATCTGTGTCACTCTCAGTTTGGAGACTTGAACACACACTCTGTGCTACTTGGGTCTGTTTGGATGATTTAAAAACTCAGACGAAGCTCAGACTCATCTCTGTCCCTTTGTCAGTACAGCAGACCTCTCTGCAGCTCCAGAGATCCTCTGTTTGTGGACTATTTATGAAAGTGAGGGAGAAAAAAAAAAACATTAACGTGTCGTCTGCTGTCTTACCTGCATCAATAGCCTTTCTTTTGACAGCAATCCTGTCTTAGCTGCACCTTCGCCGCTGCTGTTGTCACCTTGGAGGTGTGCTTGGTGTTTAGTTCTTACTCAACATGAAAGGTTGTTTCAGTTCTGCTCGTGTTAGGAATATTTTAAGCTCATTTTTCAGCACTGTTCCCTGGACCTCCCTTAAAAACGTTTTGTGGCCCCCTAAACAGTTACGTCCCACACTTTGAGAAGCACTGTATTAAGAATATAATCAAGATTCAAGTCCCAACTACAGTAAGGGTTGATGGTTTGTTTGACTCTCACATACAGCAACATAGTATCACAAGAATATTAAACATAAATAGATGAGCACATGGATATATGTAGATAAACATGAGATCGGTTGAGAAATGCTTTTATAAAGACACTTAATATCTTTGTGGAAGCTGCTGCAGAGGACGGCCAATTCGGCGAGCGTTTGTGCACCTTCAAGGATCAAGTCCCCTAA
Source organism: Mugilogobius chulae (assembly GCA_038363315.1). Classification (NCBI taxonomy): domain Eukaryota; kingdom Metazoa; phylum Chordata; class Actinopteri; order Gobiiformes; family Gobiidae; genus Mugilogobius; species Mugilogobius chulae. The sequence continues at coordinate 79,734 of JBBPFD010000089.1, forward strand.
TCATAATGAGGACACACACCACTTAACTTTGTCTGAACGTTTGGGACAAAACTCTGCTCCAAACTTGTCTTTTTTCACAAGCTTTTCCACCAGAACTATTAGAGAGCTAAATTTAGCCTCCCGACAGCCTCTGGGCAATTCATATCCCAGGATCACAGACACCACAGGCAGAAGAGTTCAATGTCTTGCTCAAGGACACGTCAGCAGCATGAAGGAGAGCGAGCTTAACTTTCAGTGTGAAGTTTATATGTCCTCCATTTTGTCCACATCGTCTGAAAACATGAAAGATAGAAGGCTCTGTGCTCGGAGCATCAGCTGGCTTGTTTGTATTCAAATAGCTAACTTATGTAATAAAAGTTTCTTGTTCATTTCTTTTGAACTTTTCATAACTTCGCTTGTCTAAAATGAAATACATACAGACGATCAGACAGTGAACACTGAGTTGTGGTGAAAACGTGATAGTCTGATGTTCTGTGTTCAGGTTGGAACTCGGAGTAATATTTTCTCTGAGTGTCATGTGTTCCGGATTACATTTACAGTGATGAGTCAATCAAGTAAAAAATAAGTAGTTTGAAAATTGCCCAAAACAGCCAAATTATACAGATCAATTTGTAAAACACTGCAAAAGACTGAATTTGTGCTTTTGTTTACATTAGGTCTGCATAGCCGTTAGCAGCATTTGCATTGCAGCACATAACAGCAAGTTAACATCAGCAGAGATGGCAAAAGCAGTGAAGGGTCGCGGGTGACTGGGACCTATCCCAGTGACTTTGGGCCTTAAGCGGGGGGAACACCCTGGACAGTGGCCAACTCGTCGCAGGGTTAGACAGACAACCATTCACTCTGTCATTTTTCACAAGAGACATTTGCTGAGTACCTGGAGAAAACCCACCAAGACACGGGGAGAACATGAAAACTCGTGAGACGATGATATGGTCGGACCCGGGAGTCGAATAGTTGCAGTGGTTAGAGGTCTGGCTTTCCAATAGGAAATACAATTTTAAATGTCTTTATTCTATGATTTTCTGCATAATTTATTTTAGACACATATAGAATATGTTTGTAGTTTCAACTTGTTTTGTACTAAATTCAAACCATTTCTTCTTACCTTAAGTCATTTGCCAATAGAGGTCGTAGGCAAAGTCTATGGAAACTGAACTTTTTACCCATTTTGAAACATTGTGTATTTTTAGTACCACTAATTCAAGTCACGTCAGAAGATTTTAAGTGGAGGTTGTTGATGTGGAGTTATCTTAGAATAGTAAACGAATAGTAAATAGTAAAATGTACAAATAGCATCAGGTTTAAAAGAGTGATAGATAAGTGTGACGTTCTGAGCTTTCTCTTGCCAACATTTGTAGGTTACATTCATACAAAATCAATAAAAATAAATAATATTAATTTTACTATTGCAGATATTGTTTTTAAAGATGTCATTTTGGTCTATGGTAAAGATACAAAGTGTGCATCAAACCTAAACTAGTCTTTATGATTACTTAGTGGTTTGATATCTAATCTCCGCTAAAGCTAACATCAGACTCTGTTAGCGGTTATTAGCGGTTAGCATCAGATGCTACAGTTACAGTCCCATGTCTCTAAAGGACTTGTGGTGAAACTCACTGGTTTACGTTTCATGTTTGACTTAAATTATTTAGTCAAAACCACAGACGACTCAGGTTTAGCCACTAAGCTTTTACACAGTTCCCTTGAACTTTGAACTTTGGCCCTGATCTTAACCCAAAACAAACAGAGAAATATGGGAAGGCCGATTGGTTTGAGCCATGCTATTTCACACTGCTTGTTTTTATATTAAGAGCCATATTGGATTTGAACGCTCGATCAATACAAGCAACACGGCTCCATTTGTTTTGAAAGCTTTGTGCACGAAATGTGACGTCTTTTATTGGTTCTAAAGGATTTCTGACATGGTTTTAATATAACTTCAGGCTGCTGTCAAAACAAAAATAAGTCGATATTTGTAAAGATATGCACAAGAGTTTAGTACCTTGCGCAATATTAATCTAGTTTTGAGATTCTTCAAGACATTTCCGGACGCTGCTTTTGATAATTTAGATGATAAGTTGAAAAATGTTCAGACTTGGGAGTATAAAACTATTCAGAGTTACTGTTTCTTATTAAGTCTGGATCTGACTCTGTGGATCCACACGTTTTTTTAGTCTTAGAAAGGTTTACAGCGCGGTTTGTGGGACAAGGAGATGAGAGGGAAAGACTGGTCTGCAAGTGGAGTCAAATGAGTGATGTGTGTAGAACCAGGGCTTGGTCCTATTGACCCTATTTTGTCCCGCCCACTTGGCTTGGAAATGCACTTCCTGTTTAGCTCTGTTAAGGTAGCTAACATGTTTGTTTGTCTGTCTTGTGGGGCAATTTTAATTAAATGTAATGACAGTTAAAATAAACCCATCGACTGAAATCTACAGGCTAAAAGCAGCTAAACAGGAAGTGCATGTCCTAGAAAAGTAGGCGGGACAAAATAGGGTCAATACACACCTTGGATTGGTGTTTCCTTCACTGTTTAAAATGCACTGACCAAACGTTCCACATCTCAGTGTATGTGTGTATGAAAGACTTATTTCAAATATATTCAAGCCACTGTCAGAGCGAGAACCTCCGTCCCTCAAACGAGCACAAATAGGCTTAGTTAGCTATTTAAAAATTTTTTTTTTATTTTTTTTATGTAAAATCAAAGAGCCTGTAATGTTTTCTGATCATATGGTCAGTAATAGTAAACTGTTTCTAACAATCGCCCAAGCAAATTCCTCATGGACTAGTCAACGACTGGTCAGTCGACATGACTAACGCTTTCAACTAGTCGATTACTAACAATCAGTAGTTGTGCAACCCCTACTTGATACTAGGATTTGAATCTTCATTTTAGACATGTGCCTCCCCTTTCTCCTTCCTCAGGACTGCAGATGGGAATGAGCTCTAAAGCTAGAATCTGGTTGCCTGGAAAATGCAGTCAATATATAAAAAATAGATCCATAAATACAAAAATCTAAAGTCCAGCAGCGTGTTGTTTTTGATGCAGCTGTACCCGCTGTTAGCCGAGAAGCCGGTGTCTTCTTTGCTGATGACGTAACGTGTTTCTGTCACAGCGCCTCTACAGGCGAGGAGCAGTTGTGTCTCTGCTGTGCTGGTTCAATTGGCAAAAAGTGTATTGTGAACGCGAACCGAGCCAGTTTACAGAAAGATACAATGTTGCAACTTTGGTTCACAATCGAGCCGAGCCCGGTTCGTTTTGTATTGTAAATGCAGCCTTAAATTGTCTTCCTTGTTTCAGTCTGTTTCAGAATAAATTCAAGAAGTAACTTCTTACTTTTAGTCAAAATAATTGGGTTGAGAAATATTTTGACTCGAAGTTATTTACCTTATTGGTAAATGTGTTTTCTTAGTTTAAACCAATCAGAAATGCCTTGAAATGAGCGAAATATGCTAAATTCCATAACTCAGCAGCTCCTAAACTCTATGATCCCCTTATCAAGCACAGAGATTGCACAAGACCCCTCAAAGATATTTCACTCACAAAATATTTTTAATGTTTTTTGTTTTCAGATAGGTGTAAAAAGACAAGACAATAATATCAATAGACTTAGCATGGATTTAAAGTAGTTATGGAAAGATAAACTCAAACTTAACTCAGACTTAAACAAATAAATCGTATTATGTTAAAACTCAAATCCAGTTTGAAATTCTGACTCCAAGTCATCTTAAGTTAGGCTAGATACATATCTTTTGCAGTGTGAACAAAAATACAGTATATATTTGGGATATTGTTATTTTAGTTACTGCCTCTTTAACACATTTATTTATTGGAACGCTGTGCATAATGTGCAATATTTAAAAGAAAGTTTCTACATTTTGCCAATATCCTGCTAATTGGCCTTTTTCATGCTGCCTGCCCTTTAAATATACCACTTGGCAAACCCTTCAGTAGCAAGCTTGATTTACAATGTTAAAAATACATCTTTTCTTTACTTTCCCAGTTGAATAAGCCTGTCCCTAAAGATCTGGATTTTCAAAATGAGTTCCTTTATGTTCATTTCTTGTGCACATAAATCACACGCAGACTCCCACTCGGGGGAAGAGAGGCCCCAGAGTGCAGCACTACTAATGTAAAACCAATACGTCTCCACACGCTCTTTAAGATTGAAATTTGGGTGAAGATGCCGGATAAATGTGAGACGGAAATACCGGGGAGTAATGAATATTTCATTTAGAAGCAGCGCATTTAGAAGAACAGACTACAGCGCTCAGACAAAAGGAGGCTAATGCTGTTAAGATTTTATTTATTTCGTTATGCTAGGCCTCGGCGGAGAGCCTTGTTTATTCACCTAGAGGGATTTCCGGATTCTGAAATGAATTTTATCGGCAAGCTGTCAATATGAAACCTTTCCATTATACAGTAGTTTACCTCCAGTGATCTCCGCAGACTTCATCATCAGTCAATCAAAGGCGCTTTTATGCATAGCCCCCGATTTGCTTTTCCTCTCGCCTCCGCCAACACGATTTGAAACCCGCAGAGGGCATTATGCATTCATGTAGGCTGCACTTCCTGATCACGGAGGGGCTTGTTGGGCGCGTGTCAGTCATTCAGAGGAGGTACAGTCGAGCCGAGGTACAGAGGAGAGGAGAAGAGAGCTGAGGCAAACCATCTGTCCAATTACAGCGTGAGCATAGAACAATCAAGGCAATTAGAGAGAGGGACTACAACACTGTCTTTACACGGGATCAGCACAGAGCAATGCAGTAAGATATGGTTATGATCTAGAGCTGTAGTGCCAATTTGAGGCCCACGAGCCAAACTTGGTCATCATGAGGGTCTAATTTGGCTCACAAAGAGGTGCTAACGTTTATTAGGACTAACTTTTTGATTAAAGTTTGTGTTCAAAAGATTGTCAAAAGACTAAATCAGGTGTAGCATGTATTGGAATCTTCACTCTTTATATTACTTTATATTTTGATGTAGTAGAAGAAAAGGTGTTATCCCTTACTGTATGAACGGGCGGTCAGGCCAAACACTTCAGGTCCCGATCGGCATCATGCTCTTTCCGCTGTCTTAGAAATATTACGAAGCGAGGAAGAAATACCGTTTGTTTGCGTGCTACTGTTCCACTAGAGACGCAACACTGACGCCTGCGAGGTGCAACCATTTGCGGCAGAGCGGCGCTGTGTTTATAAATGTGCAGACATACCTGATGTTTAGTTCTTCCTACTGTATGTCTGATGAAGGGCTTAACGCTCGAAACGTCACTGGGTGATTGACTGGGTGATTGACTGGGTGAATGAAAATGATTTTGGGAACTAAGTTTGCTGTGCAGACCTTTTCACTTATTCAGTTTTTTACCGTCTGTGTCCAGCACGCTGGTTTACTAGCTTGGATGTGCGTGTCTTCTACACTTTCAACTATAAATCTGCAGACCTAGAGACTAAAGTCTCATGCACTACACTCACGCTTTATGATTGTGTGCTTATCAAATGGACACAATCGCCTTATTATTGCAGATTATTTAGACTCGTGCCTAATCATTTTAAAGCCAGATGCAGAGTTAAAGTTATTTGTATGTTAAAGTTGTTATGTCCTGTGGGCGCCGTGCAATTTCCATGTCACACACACAAAAAAGTCGGGACCCAACCGTACTCGCGGGGGTTTCTCGGGGGGGAAGGCACACGGGGGCGTCGGGAGCGGTCATGGAAGCTTCGGGATCAGGCAGGAGCTGTCATGAAAAACTGGCCCCGTGAAGGTCTCTACTACGAACGTCACTGAACTTATTCTGGATAAGCTGTCCTAGAAAACGAGTTCACAACTGGATCTGTTACTTCAGATTTTCTCAATGAAGAACCTCTATGACTGTAATTGGCCTTGCAAGCTCAGATTCCACTGCAGACTGCTTCCTTTGGTTTAGATTTTCTATGATAAATCCGTAAATATGTCGTGTTCATGATGACATTTCCTGACGTTTGAAGTCCGCCGCTCGGTTGTTCTGATTGGTCAGTTTGCCGTTGTGAAATCATTTCATAGGACCGTTTATTCAGAGAGGCTCATGTCTGGTTTAGTTGACCTGGGTAAGAGAATCATGTTTATAGTATAGTACAGACTCTGCTTTATTTTGTTCTTCAACTCAGTTCTAAACAACGCACTTAAATAGTTTTATGAGCTGACCTGAGCCTAACCTTTATTTACCTTACACCTCTCATTGACTGTGACAGGGCTGCCCTCCATCACCACTTGTATTTATTATCTTTAGGGACTGTTCTGAGGGGTCCAGTCAATTCAACGTTATAAAAACAAATAATAAAACTCCAAATCTATTGTGTAGTGTGTGTGATAAGCGTCTCATCATCTCTGCCATGACTGCTGCTTTTACAAGGCCGCTCCGGTGGAAGGCACGGAAGACGGATGGGTGTAAATAATTCATTCCCTGTGCATATTTTTCCTCGTGTCAAATTACCTATCATTTATATTACAGTGCTTGCCAACGTGCCTCGCAGTGCTGTATCCATCTGACATTATGTGCCTTTCTTTATTACTGTGATCAAGCTTTGCCACCAACATGCATTTTATTATTCATTTAGATGGGCTGACAGATTGATTGCGTTCATTTGCAACTCTTGTGCAACATCAGCCGAACATTACAGACGCTTACACCTATGAAAAGTTCTCACATCTCTCTCGATGCGTTTGTGCGGATACAGACGAGGGGAATACAATGAAGTGGATAAAGTGGGTAAGTACTTTAGGTAATAAAACGGATTCTTTTAGGAGACGGCTGGTGAATTGTTTTGTTGTAATTTTGAAAAGAGTTTCTGCTGAGTCACTGGAAAAAGACAACTTTTCTGATGAATTTGTATTTTTAGGCACAGTACAATTCTAGTAGATTTACAACCAAAGATGAGAAAATACAGATATTTTGTCTTCTGATTTTTGCAAATCAAATACCAACGAGTAGTCATGATCATGGTTGCGAAGACCAGACAACAGTTTAATTACAGTAAAAGACAGAAAAAATCTGAAAAAATATCCGAGGCACACTGTGATCAGTTTAATTATATTTCATTAAACATATCCTCAAGTTCGTGACCATTTTCATTAAATTGAAATTTCCGGGGGGGGGGGGGGGGAATATATACATACAGTATAATAAATAATGCATTTGAATATTAATATTTTGATAACAATTATGGTTCAACTTGAAAAATTATGATTATTGATTCCCCAATAATGGTGATATCGCTGTAGTCACTACTGACTTTGGGCGGCTGCACCGAGTTTTTCATCATTCTTCAGGTCACTGCTTTGCACAATTTTTCATTTACTGTTATAGTTTTTAAACGTTGGATGAGAATGCTGTTCTCATCTAACGATGGATGAGATTAATCTATTAATTTTGATCTATTAATCAAAATGAATAAATTATTTATTGTGTTGTGTTATTTGTGTCAAAAAGTTGCTTTTATTATAGAATGTGATGATGTCATTGGGCCTTAAAGGTGGGCAAGAAACATGTTTTCTGTTTATTTATAATATTGGGCCTCGATCATGACACGTTCTTATGAACAAATTTGTTCTTAAGTGCTCTTTTTGTCATTCACAAAATGTGTTCTTAATGGAAAATGTTCGTCTGTAAAAACAAATTCAGGAGCACTCGTAAGACCAAAAACAAATTGGTGTTTCAGAATTTTATTTCTGACATAGTTCAGTGAAAATTGGAATTCCTACATGATTATGGGTTACGTATTTTAATTTTAGAAACAAAAAAGTTATCAGTTATGCTTAAAAAGACGGACCTGCAGCTGCCTGTCCCAGCCTCTGTGTTCTGACCCACACAGGACTCAGGACCCTGTGTCTCTGTCCAGGACCAGAGCGCTCTCTGTACCCCTGTGTTGCACCGTGAAGCCAAACTCTATATAAACAGCAAAAGCCCAGAGTTATTTCAGTACATCTGTGACTTGGATATGTTTCCTCTGAGTGTGTTCATGTGTTTGGACATTTTTAAAGACGTTGAAGTTTTTAATCAGTGAATGTTTGGAGACATGCTGCTGTACTTCCTCATACCGCGTCTCGTCACTTTGCTTCAGGAGAGCAAAGAGGGAGGAAGTAAATAAGCATCCGTAGTTTCTCAGTTTTGTGAATTTGGCCTAAGGACTGTTTCGAATGAAAATGTCGTCTTATGAACACGACATGAGTCTGACGTAGAGTTTTCTCAACATCTTCCTAAAGTGGAAGTTACTTACAATTTATAAGAACACTTTTATGAATGATGCCCATTGTGCTTTAAATGTACTTTAAAGGTGCACTGTGCAGCTTTTTGACCAACAATAGACTTGAATAAGGCATGTTTTTGACATTTATATTTCTTTGGTGCACTGAATAAGTAACAACAATACAGTATGTGCTTTTGGACAGGCTAACATGGCCAAAATTTTGACGAGGATTAGCTCCTGTTTGTTTTTGAGAAAGAGTAACTGTAGCTGCGACTTTATGGAATAAATGTATTTAGACCCATTCAAAATGTCCAAAGTCTGGATTGCTAATTCACAGGGCAAAGTGCATAAGTTACACAGTGCACCTTTAATTAATTTTCAATCTGGTGATTTCTTTTAGTGACTATATGCATTTATTTATTTTTTGTTTCATCACAACAAAAATTGCATTTAAATAACTTAAGACAATTTTAGCTCACAAACATATTTACATAATTATTGGCCTTCTTTCTATTGAGTTACAAAATTGCAAAACTGTTTAACTGACTTCTTTTTCAAAATTGCAGAACTAATAAGCCCTATTGTATTTTATTTTTTAGACATGACATTTTTTAACCCTACTTGTTTAACGCTAGAATGTATTGTGTCACAGTAAATGCAGGCAAGGTGGAGATAGGTGGTAGGTGAAAACATTACTTTTTTTGAGCACATTGGCTGCTGAACAATACAAGATTACTTAAACATGCATGAATAAATCCAAACACATCAGAACAGTGTTTCGACCCTGGCTACAAATTCTTGTATTATCCATATTATATCTACAAACTCTTATTTCACACTTTATCTCTTCTTTAACCTTTCAGAACGCCTTAGCTTCACACTCTGCTTGTTTTACATATTTGACAGACTACTGTCTTTTGCAACAGATAAATAAAATAACTACACGAGGAGTTCAGAATGTCATCGCTGCTGGTTAAGTCCTCGGAGATTCAGATGACACTTTCTTACGTGTTAATTAATTAGTGCATGAAATCCTTCCCCGGCACAATATCCAGGAGCAGCGAGCGCGGCGGCGGTCGTAGCGTTGCTTTGTTGTTGCATCAGGGTTTGCGCTCCGTGTATCTGGGCGCCGCATGCTGTTTATTCATTAATTTATGTAGGAGCTTGCTCTGATCCCACTTCACACAGAATACAGAGAACCAGGCTCCCTCTCTCTCTCTTTTTTTTTTTTTTTTTTTGGAGACCGCCGCGGAGTCGATACACAGGCAGGTGTCAGGGCCAGAGAATCAAAAAGGAGGTAATTGAGAAGTGAGCGAGAGGTTATTAAAGAATCTATCTACAGGTTTAGTAATAATGGAACAAAGGCAGGTGCAGATGAATGGTGTCACTGCTCTGACGAGTGGAAGAACAGAGCATCCGCTAAACCACACACAGGAAAGTTTTGACATGAGAGCGCTTTACTGGAAACTTTCAATTTTAGGAGTGACAGATTTAGGTAAGTACTTTGGTAAGGAAGTAAGGACGTTGGTAGGCAGGTAAGTAGGTAAGCAAGCAAATAAGTAAGAACAGGTGATAATAGGCAAGTAATTAATAAAGCAGGGGCTATTGAACTTAAGGCCCCTGGGCCAATCAAGCCCTTCAAACATTAAATCTGGCCCCCCACCCATCTTTCAAGCAATCAAAAAAATATTAGTTATTTTTAAATTCTTTGTTAGTACTAGATTAGACTTGATTTGTTCGACCAAAAGATTCTGGTTTAGTCTTTGTTCAGAGCTGGTTATATGTATCTATCTTCAAGCTTAGTTATGGTTTAGTAATGTGGTGGTCGTTTTGTGGAATAAAGTAGGCAATATATTGTTTTTCCCCTAAATATCAATAGACAACAATGTTAAGAACTAATTAACAATGTTAAACAGATTGAATGCTGGAGAAGTTTTATATGTCACACCATTTTGTATTCAACCTGGTACTGCATTATATATCTCCAGCCCACAGACCAAGAACCCTGATCAAATCTGGCCTTTGGAAAAATATAGTTGAAAAGCCCTGTAGTAATGTAAATAGGGAGATATGTAGGTAGGCTGGTAGATAAGTGATAGCTAGCTAGTAAGTAGGTAAACAAGCAAGCAAAGGTAGGTAGGAAAGTCAGCAAGTGTAGATGGGTAGTTAAGTAGCAAAGTAAGGAAGAACATGGGTAGTACAGTTCAAAAGTTTAGGGTTGCCCAGAATTAAATAGCCTTAATTTCTACAGAGTTGTCGAGTTTCACGTGAAAGTTCTCTCTTTCTGGTCATTTTGAGAAATTACTCGACCCACAAATGTGATGCTCCAGATACTCAGCTTGCTCAAAGAAAAGCCAGTTATATAGCTTCCCTCACCAGCTAAACTGATTTTAGCTATGTTAACATGATTGCACAAGGGTTTTCTAACTATCCACTGGAGTGATTGTTGGTGGAAATGGGTCTCTAGATATTGAACCAAAAAACAAACATGTGCAGCTACAATATTCATTTACCACATTAACAATGTATAGAATGCATCTACATGATTGTATAAAAGTGTTTTCTTCTCTATCAGACAAGTATCGTAGGAGATGGTTTATTACCTGACTAGTTTCGAGGCGTTGTACGTCGCCATGGTGACATGTCTTATTAGCTGCTGTTCCCAGGCGTGGTCAGCAGATCTGTAAGGTCTATTGGACTGACCACGCCCCTTACCGCCTGGTGGTCTCTGGAGAAGGCTGCTTCACATACAGAAGGATTGGAAAACTCCTTCATTTAAAATTCAAAGTGTGTGAGCCTCGCTTTCTGTTTTATTTTACTTCTTTGATCCATTGATTGCATTTATTGGTTTCTTGATCAACCAATCTGTCAGTTATCCCAGTCAATTATGCAGTTATTCTGTTACAGTATTGCCGACTTCATCTTAATCAGAAAGCGAGGCAACGTTTTCTGAGGTCCAAAAGCCCGATCCCTTGAGTTTGAAGTCACATGTTCAGCAAACCATCAGTAGGTTCTGTCCTTATGATATTAGGCTCTGGTTTTGACCTGTAGGGTTTACAGGTCAATTATATACACAGGTGCCCACCCATGGCGATGCTTGAAAACGTCAAAACCAATATTTTAATGAGAACATGATACATAACAGGGAGCCCATTGAAGCCTTTTTGAAAATAGGGATTATGGGCCACCTTGTTTGTGTCTGCAAACGGGAGAATTTTGCCTCCTACTGTAAGTCGGGCTAGGTCTTTCTTCGTGAGGCCTGCTGAAGAGGCTGTTGAAAATGTGTAATTGCGACAAATGCATGGATAATCATTTCTACAGTATAAAACACGGTAAAAGCACAAGAAAATCTGCTAAATGTGTCCCTCAAATGAAACTTCAATCATACGTGCAACATTAATCATTTTGCTTCATAAGAAAGAGAAAAATGCATTTCTTAGTGTCACCAAATTTCCCTGCTTCGGTTAGCATTTGAATAGATATCCACGCCTGTATGTCACACCGAGAAGCCAAATCTCCGGTCTTGACATTCTGCATAATCACACACATGACGATGGCATTGAAACCAGCCATGTGTGCGTGTGCAGGTGTCGCGTTGTGTGTCTGATCAAACAGAGCATGAGCAGATCACACCACAGGGAGCGAGCAGGTTGGAGACGCCGCGGTGCCGAAGTATGCCGAGATCCAGGTCCCTAATCGCACATGAGCCTGGCCCACACCGGGGGCAGCGCTGAGCAGATGCACTGTGGCTGCAGGCGCTTCCAGGTCCCAGAGCACAGACGGGGAAGGGGGAGGAGGGGGCAGGTGTTGGGAGCCTGGACTGATGGATGGGTTATGTCATAGTGTGTTCTTAAAAATTAGGTTAGATGGTTAGAGTTTTATGTTGGATTTGATTATTTTTTAAACTATTATCATGAAGGTCATCGCTTGAACTCTGGATAGATTTGAATCAATATTTTGATGTCTTGGGGATCGACTTGGACTTAACAGTTAGAGACTCGGGACTTTATTTGAAGTCCTGTGACTTGAGGCGACCTGATGCTTTTTCTAAACAAAATAATCTGTGCAATTTTACATGATCAAACTGAAATATGTTTCTTCTCACTTGGTGCACTGACGTGGGGTTTGACTTGATAATAAACTTTTTAAAATTAAACCAGCTGATGCATCAGGCTAGCAGACTTGACATCACGTTCCAGCAAACTTGGAATGTGATAACCTGGCTCAAGGCAAATGGATATCCATCTGGAACTTTACAAGCTGAAAGTCTTTAGTGAAAGGTGGGACGTTTAATGAAATACATCGAGCTGATTGTGTGGCTTACCTTATTTGTGCTTGACCAATTACAGCAACAAATCATAATGACATATACAATGTCTGGGTGGGATAGAACAAGTGTCACACACACCTCTCTGCTCTTCTTTGAAAAAAAGAAAATATGGGAAGGGGGTCACAGGAGACACACCCAGACACTGTGGATGAGGGATGGGACAGCATGCTCCACCGTCCCGCACTGGACGGCCCGCGGAGAGACGCACGGAGAGGCCCGCGAAGGTCATTTCAGTTTTTCTGCTAAAACAGAATCAACACAGCAGAAACATCAGATGGATTATCTAGAGTTTGTGAATTCACAAATATAGCGAGATAATCCATCTGGCTGGCCAGGTTAGGAACGTGGGACAAATATAATAATTGTATTTTTATTAAATTTACCACCCTCTTGTACCTTTGCTTTGATATTGCATGTTTTAGAATTTAAAATAAACATACTTATTGAGAGTATACATTACTGCTGGTTAAAGATTGCCAATCTCTCGTCCCCAGTGTTTGCAGAGACAATTAGCACAAGGAATGTAGCTTGTCCTGACATGCTAATTGTCATAGAAATGTCCACTTCTAGCATAGTCTTAACAAGGCCACTTCTTATCATCAGTCTTATCATTTCTGACATTACTATTGCAAACAGTTGGATGGCATCATACTCACAGCTAACTGCACAGCAATGTCAAAAATGATACTAATGTAAACATGCAGTAGTGATGTGTGTCATTTAGCAGCAGGAATGCTCAGAATAAGTCTTTAAGGACTAAAAAAGCATGGGACCTCAAGATGTCAGCCTTGACTTCACAAATCTAGAAAATAGAGTTTCTGTGACTTTATTAAACAGGATTCATAAAATAAGCAAAAACTGGTTCAGAAAATGGTCAAATGCTCAGAAAAGTCTAATTTTCCTTGTGCGGGTAAATTGTTGCCTTCTTGCAACATGCGACTATTAAGAGTCTTTTCTCTTCCATTCTTTGATATCCAGACATGTGTATTTGCATTCAGACTTGAGTTACTATTATTATGACTTGAGACTTGATATTGAGATTTGCAAAGCAACAACTTGGTCCAAACTTTGCTGATTTCCCTTCATCATCTGTCACTATAAAGCTTTTGTCTCTTACTGACTGAATTGTATGAAATGTCTATCTATCTATCTATATACCAAGGCTTGTTCCCTTAATGGGTAGCCTAGACAGGGCACCCTTCTCTTCCCCTTCCTCCCTCTGGTCCCCAAACTGAGGTTTGGGGAGTCAACCTCCCCTTCCCTGCTCTGCCTGTCTGTTTTTGGGAAAACTGTTACGGGGAGAGGTTCCCAGTCTCTCGCCCGTCCCTTTTCGTCGCCTTTACACACGAAGGGAATACGGTGGTCGTATTCTTTTCAGTCAGCCCCAACACAGAGCGAAATGAACAGAGTATGAACTGTCACCCCAAATTAAGGCACTTGACTAATTCTACCCACTTTGTCCCTTTTCCAAACAAAGCTACAGTTTTGCCCTATTTTTTTTCTTTTCTTTCATATGGGTCGACTCCACAAAAGAAAAAAACATAGACATTAGACCGGCCAATAAGCTTTCCCTGTGGCCTCATCACACACGACGCTACAGGCCATTATGAATCATTTAGTGTCGCAGTTCGCCTCAGCGCTTCAACACTGCACCTGCCAAAGCACCTGTCAAAGCAGCTCCACTGAGCCGCACACGGGCCATGATTAAACC